>CM076571.1:763984317-764159840 GCA_034641835.2 Pinus albicaulis | reverse complement strand
GATCTCTCCAATGAAACAAAGAATGATAAATCTTTGGAGCTCAAAATGAGATGTTAGGCTAGGTATGAAGCACGAAGGGAGGTTTAAAATGATTGGGTTGGTTATCGAGTTGGTCGTAGGATCATAGACTGAGAAGGTAATGGGAAGAAAGGAGCAGAATAGTCGGACGTTTTGGCAAAAGAGGATGGGTTAAGGCTGTGCCATCCATTGGGCTATGGAGTCATGAAAGGAGATTACTCACAAACAACTAGCCAAGGCATTCATAGGGCAAGTCATCTATACTAAAAGATCTTTGAGATAGATGATGGAATGGAACATTAAGGAGGAAAGGTGAAAACAAAGGGCAGCTTTGAGATCAGACCAGAGGTCATCTAACTCCAGATCTGCTTCAACATACTCTCAAAGGGAAAACACATAAGATTTAAACATAGAACTAGGCCTAAGATCATGGAAGGGCTTTAAACCTTCAATGCTTCGACACCAGCTCACGAGATCTTGGAAAGGCCAATCTGTTGAGAAAGGAACCCAGTGGACAAGGCTTACACTAAATCCCAGGTATCCCAAATCCTCTAGCTTGAACCCAAAAAAGAACAACCAAGCAGCAAACCTCGAATTCACACATCAACTAGCAGTGAATAACAACTACTACACTAGTCAAAGTACATGAATTTTCTCTTAGATCTCACTATTAACAGAAAACATTAAAGGTAGGGAGAGTAGAAACATATGGTACCATGCATGGGCAAATCCTATGTTATATTTCTGATGCGTACCAGAAGACCAATGACCAACATGAAAAATGTGATAAAACAATGTAAAGAGAAAACATCACCCGTAGTAATAGACCAGGATCCTGTGAAATTTGTTTGATTAATTGATGCAAAACTAGTCACATACATTGAGCTCAATGGCTGATTACAGTCCTAACTTTCTCCTCCCAGCCTACTACATTATAGACTACTCTGCTACTCTCTCCCAAAACTGTTTCTAATAGTAAAAAATGAATCCCTACAACTACAATAGCAATAACGCAATCCAACCCTTTACAAAGTGTTCTATGGGATTCTTTATAGGAAAAATGGATAGCAGGAGTAGGTGATACACATTAACTCGATCCATTAAGACAGAGTGGAGGAGGTGTTTCGTGCCCACTCTACTTAATATCCCTGCGCTGTACTTGGTGGTCTGGTTTGGAGTCTTTGTCAGGTTGGATTTGACCTCTGATGTTTCTTCGAAGTTATTTCTGGCTGTAAGGCTCTCTGTTTCATATTCTAAAGCAAGTAAGGTGATTGAAGGTCTCCTGGGCTTCCATACCTCCATTATTGTTGTCCTAACAGTCTTTAGAAGTTTTATGTCAGAGAGATGGCCTTTGGGAGCTCGGGGAGGCATGGAGACTTCTGTTGAGGGTGTACTGTTATGAGAAAATGTACTGCTGATGCTGAGAGCAGATATGGCTTGTTTCATGTGCTCTTTTTAATCTTCGGACTCCGTCTTAATCCTTTGATCACGGGATTCGGAGCTGGATATTTAATTAACTAGCTTTAATCCACTTAATCCATCTTTGCTATTACACTGACCACTGCTGAAATGGCCTCTTTGTGTTTTGAATCACGGTGACTGCGATTATGAGAAACGGAGTGAAATAACACTCTGGTGAAAACCTTGCACAATAAAACAAACCAATTATAAAATCCAGGGTCGTGGCGGAAGAATGCTTTTAAGCCTGGAGGAATGGTGGCGTGATTGCGGAAACAATGGCTGTAGTGGAGGTGTCAATATGCAGTTAGGCGGAGAAATGAAATAAACTTTAGTATGGAACATTAAAGTTCAACGCAGGCGGATTACAAAGGTAATGAGTGAGAATGCGATAAAATGGGCTGACATAGTGGGACCCGGTAATGGCGAAGGGTGATTTAACTTGGGCCGTTGGATCATAAGGGGCAGACGGCTATGATATAATCAGAAGTGGAGTAGGCAGGGGGCCAAATCTCCGACTGCGATGATGCGATTGGCTTTGGACCGTTTGATCGGCTGCAGATCCGACGGCTATGATTGGGTCGGAGTTCACCAATCGAGGAGGTTCAACAGTGGTGCGATTGGCGCAGTTCGGTGGCGAGCGATTGAGCGATGGCCATCCAATCTGGAGGCAGATCAACGGCTCTGATGTAATAGGAGGATGAGAGGAGAGAGGGAACGGGCACGTCGGAGCTAGCGCATGCCATTAGATCTTGGATAGATCTACGGTTGATATCGCTCCCAGGACTTATAGAACGAAGTCTCCATCGCATCGGGGATTTTCGTTATAACATAGGAATGCGCTCCCGATTGTTCCGATTCCGATAAGCGCCTGGGGCTTAAGCGCTCGGTTCTGGGCGCAGGTTATGTGGGGAAGTGGTTGAGGGGGCTAGCCAAAAGGGCTAGGCCTGTCATAGATAAAAATGGGTTTTAGGCCTATTTTAAATGTGTTTTAAGGCCAAAAGATGGTAACGGTAGGGGAAATAAAGGGTTTAAAAGCCAAATAAAGGATATTATAAGGCTTAAAAGGGGATCGGGAGTGATTTTAAAGGGTTAATGAGGAATTAAGGTTGGGAACAAGGAGAGGAAAATAGAGGCTTAATGGGGATGAAGTAAAAGGAAAATGGAGGCCTGGTGGGCATTTTCTTCATAACAGAGAGGCCTTTAAACCAGAAATAGCAGTGAGGATTCATCAAAGGGAAAAGGTATAAGGAGGCTTTCAAGGATGATGTGTTTTCGGAGGAAATGCATTCCTTGAAGGCTCAAAAGAAATTTTAGCCCCCTGTTTGCTTGTCAAAAAATTCATAGGGGGCTAACATAATTTATTCTTGATGATGTATGTATTCTCAGATCTAATCGATTTTCTTTTATTAAGATAATTAGATACGTGTATATTTGTATGTTGTTTTCTATTCTCTGTCTTTGATTGCAGGAATTTATCTAGCGGCTTGAGTTTGATTGAGAGCGATGGCAACTATGACAGAAGGAGAATGAGAGAGAAAGTATCACATGTAGGCTTATTTCCCTTTCTGTATATCTATTTTTCTTAGAAAAAATAGTAGTTTCCTTTCTTCTATTTTTCTCAGTGAAGGAACACCACACTCAGGGAATTTAGTTTATCCATAGATTAAAATTATGTATGACAGTAAGAGATGGTATAAACCTTGTCTTTTGTTACTAGTTTTGTTGGTACAATAAAGTATACACTCTCTAATAAATGGATCTACAGATTCTTGCATTCTAATTGATTACACACACCTCTATATATTATTAATTATCTTTTCAATATAGATATGCCTTACAACTTTGGAGGTGTAAGTATTTATAATAAACTATAACATTTTACTTTTAATAGCATAAAGGTTGCCTAGTTTGTATAGAAACCCATCCTAGAGATGGTAGTGAGCTCCTTAACAACACCTTCTTCTACATGAACGTGGTCATGTGGCTAGTGAACACCTCTTTAAATTCCTAATATTTTGTGTATGCCATGTTCTATGTGTCATGGCTGAAAGGATCCATGTGCATAAAAGTTCCCAAAGTTGTGATCTTGGATGCATGTGGCCTTCAAAGCATATTTTTGAAGTTATTAGTGCCACCCTTCTTATATTTAATGATTAGATGAAATTTTTGTAAATAACCAATCCATTTTTAGTGTTTGTAGTGGTTGATGATCAATGTCAATGATAATATCCTTTCCCATTAGATATTTCTTCCACTTCTTAATATATTAAACCAAATCATATCTAAGTTCCTTGTGATATGTAGGGTAGTTTAGGATTCCACCATGAAACATTTCAAAATGATAGTGCATTAGCTTATCTCCTTTCATCAAGGAAACTCCTGTAGCATGTCCACTTGCCTCCATGTCGACTTTGAAATGATTATCCATCCATCTCCATTTGTGACACTCCTATTATGTCCAATGCATAAAACCGTGCATGGGACTAATCAAGAAAAGAATATGAAAAATAACCAACATTATCCCACTTTTTTATTTTCATATATGGGCCCGTATGATTATATGATCAACCATCTAACGGAAAATGCCCATTTTTTCTCTACCTGTGAGAAAACTCCTAATACTATTAGACTTTTGTAAAAAAATTAACAACATACTTCATAGTTTCAACCTTCACTAATATCACCTCTTTTGTAACAATGTTCCCTAGAAAGTGATATTGAACATCACACTACAATAAATCCATTTGATTAGTTCCTTCCCTTTTTTGCTTCCACTAACTGTTTTAGTGTATTTTTCTCCACCTTTTTGAAAAAATCGATGCTATTTATCAATATGGTGCTATTTTTGGTGTTTTTCCACCCACGCATTTGGAAAGGAAGCGCTAAATTTGATTCTAAATCACATCAACAATATGCCTATTTTAACCTCTTTTCTTTAGTTCTTGATGCGTGTGTCGTATAGATTCCTCTCAGAACACCATATTTCATTTCGGGTTAGTGCATTATTTTTAGCATCCATTTTAGCTTCCTCTGTAATGTCGTATTTCACTCCTCAATATGGCATTGGATATGACTTTTTTTGTAATTAAGTTGGGGGAGAAGTGTATTGTATGTATCTTATTATGCATTATGATTGTAGCCAAATTTGGTAATTAGCATCTGGATGATGCACAATACACTTATCCTAGATTAGTAATTACCCATTGTCACCATTATTCTTTTTTTCATTTCCGAAACTCAATGTGACTACTTGGAAATCATTCTTGGTAATTTTCATTTATGATGAAAATATTGAATTCATTGAAAGGGTAACCCTAATTATTCCCTACCCATTGCCAAATTTCATTTGACTAATATTCTCTACCAAAGTGTTTTTATATACCAAGTGCTACTTTGTTAACAGTATCTGAGAAGTTATGAGTAGTAACAGTCATCGAAACAACCATGGGAGGAGCGGAATTTCTTCATGAACTAGACTCCATTGATGTGTTGCTACACTATCCACAAGTCTTAAAAATATTTAGGAATACAGGTTGGTTAGTCTAGTTTGAGAAGATATAGGGTTGAAGTGAATAAATAACTATGGAATTCACATAGGCTCTGCAGGAGAAAAATTCAAAGGTTAGAGGATTCATAATTGTTTTCTTAGAGGACATAATTTCTCGGGTGACAGGTTTACCTCGGATAGGGTCTCACTAGTTTTCTAGAAAAATAGCAATTCCAACAACTAGGGAAAACTCTTACAACAAGGAGAGGAAGTAAGGAACAAGGGGAGATGTATTGATATAAAGTATCTTCCTCACCCTTGGGATGATGTTACTTTATATATTCATAATTTCATTAATTGTAAGGGACATTTTTGGATAGTATTCAATTATCATTTCTAGTTATTAGCACTTCTTCGTAATCGATAGTTGATAAATTTTACCTATTATTTTCTAAAATATTTACAACATATGAAAGATGTGGTGCATATGGAAAAACATCCAAATACCTTCTTAACCAACCATGATCTCATAAAGTTAATCATGATTCATTCACTACAAGAATAGGTAAGCACATGGACTAGTTTATTGGGAAAGTCACAAGCACCAACGACTGAAAAAGAGGAAAGTGAAAGTGAAGAATAGGTTGTAAGTACTGAAACATCACCAGAATATAGATTAATTACACCTCCAAGACAAAGTAGAGAAACTACACTTCCTAGAAAAAGAAGAGTGGTTAGACCTCCTAGACCTTGTCATAGAAATCATAAGAGATGGAGTTACATAAGAATGTATGTTGGTAAACCCATTGAATGAAAAAGAGCATGCACTAAAGAACCTATGGATGTATAGAATGGAAAATTTGAGGATAGCTATGATGGATTCCTTATTGAGGAAGAAGGGCCTAAGGTAGAGAATGCTGAAATAGGGAAACTTGGAATAGTGTTAGTTGAAACAGTGATTCTTGAAACATAAATGCTTGGTGAATCTAAGTATATGAAAAATATACTATTGTATAAACTGTGGTGAAAAAGAGGAAATTGAAGAAGCCAAAAAGTGAAGAACTAAAAATAAATGCTAAAACAGAACATAGAGAAGTTACAACTATTCAAAGAAGTAGATTAGCTACACTTCCTAGACAAATAAGAACGGTTACCACTCCTTAACCTAGTCGCAGAAGCCCTAAGAGATGGAGTTCCATAAGAATGTATGTTGGTACAATCATTGAAGGAAAAAGAGAATGCACTAAAGAACCTGAGAATATATTTTTTGAAAATATGAGGATATTTATTATGGATTCCCTATTGAGGAATAAGGGCCTCAGACAGAGATTGTTGAAATAGGGGAACCTAAAATAGTCTCAGTTGAAGCAGGGGTACATAACATTAAGGAAGTATATGAAAAATATACTTCAGTGCAAATTGTGGTGAAAAGGAGGAAATCGAATAGAGAGTGTAGGTAATCGTTACACCATAAACTACACTAATATCTAAGGAATGTACTAATACAACAGAACCATAGGAGTCCAAGGTGTTAGGGTTTCGTGATTTGGCTGATTGGCAAGCCAAATGACAGTGTAACATCAAACCAATCTTTGGAGCCCAAGGACCTAGCCTTCCTGGACTCAGAAAGGGCTCTCTCTATTTGTGTAAAGGATGTTTGTGTGTTTGCTTATTATGTTATGATTTTAGGCTAGTTATGAAGTAAGTTTTTTGGTTTTGGTTTTTTAAGTTGTGAGGGATGAAATTGATCAAAGATATAAGATAAGTAAAGAGATGTCAGATTAACTAGGCTATGGGGTCGAAAAGGTCAAGAAAGCTATTAGATGATGATACAAGGCTGTTGAAGGGCTGATTTGATTCAAGGTAGAAAGGATCTTTGGGAAAAATGGAGTAAATGGACATCAAGTTTGTGAACAACACAGGATTTCAAGCATAACTAGTTTAATAGTAGACATAAACATGGTAGGGCAAACCATTAATCATGCATAATGTAACTATAAGCTAATCAATACAGAGAAATAAACATTCAAGCCATGCATAGAGATATATAACTCTCTAACTTCGGGAAATGGCTATCAGACTTTGGGGAAAACACTTAAGACAGACTAACAACTCAAAACACTATGCCGGAATGCATAAACATAGTTCTTCAAGTCATTGGGCACATTGAAATTTTTTTTTTCATAGTTTTAGACAAAGGGATAGATCGAAACTAGGCCTCCTTGGTTCAACAAGATGATAATCTAATCAGTCAAAGAGAAATTTCATGGATGGAGCTATGGCTAGCCATTGGTAAGCAGGGCATACCGTAAGTCATACTTAGCAAGCATAAAACCATGAATGAAACAAGCAACAATATCCTCAAGTTACTAAAGAGCAATTAAGAATTCTTTAATATGACTAAGGAGGAAGAAAACATAAAAGTTATGAAGAAACAAGAAATTTGAGGTGCCTCCAAGGGCATGTTTCAAATTTTTTCTCTACTGATCTATAGCAAGCAAGAAAAATGTATTCATGAATGAAAACTAGAAGACAAAACATAGAAAGAGACACTATACCATTCTACCAAGTCATGGAATCCATCAACAATCCTTCTTCATTCATCCAAGAACATCCAAGAGGCAATACAAAAGCATAAGACAAGTATTTCTTCCAAAGCTTATATGACCATATATTGCTTCTCTTCTCAAGTTCAGCCTTGTTTACAATGCAAGCCTTTGGAATATATAGGCCAAAGTGAGGAAAACCTCATGGTTCAACTTGCCATCCTATTGGCCTAATCAAAATATCTAGATTTGTCCTTGAGGCTTTGCAAAGCCCAAGGCACAAAAATATCTCATAAAATATCTAAAAAATGATAAAAAATGGAAAATAATTGACTTTTCCTCACTTCTCATGTGTAAAAATAGCTAAACGCACATGAGGAAATATCAGTTTTTAAAGGTTCAAAAATTACAAAAATATTCAAAATTTACATCAGCAAAAAGTCCCCTGACTTGCCGGCAACATTTGGCAGCCTTCCCGATGTCGAAACGAGGCTCATGGTAGTTCGTTGGAAATATATGAGTGTCTAATTTCCGAAACAACTGAAATTTTCCCAATCTGATGCCTGGAAGTCCTCCAAAACTGCACCTGTGTGTAAAAGACCAAAAATTACAGTCTGCTGATAGACCGGGCAGAGTGTGCAAAAAGCGAGCATTTTTCGCCATTTTGGGGGAGAAAATGATCTCCAAATGTCCTGAAAATCGCTAAGGGTGTGCTCCTGAAATTATGGCATCCAATGATACCATTCTCCTCCTTTGACGAATCCCCAAAATGAAATGGCGAATTTCATGAGTTTTGACCAAAAACTCAAAAATGCCAAAAAAAACAAAGTATGTCAAAATTTTCCCAAAATCGATGTGTATGACCCTCAAGGGTCCCTAGCTACATGTTCTGAAGTAGAAGCCAAAATATGAAGTCCTGATGTGTCTTTCTTCACTTTCCGTGCCGGGCACTTCTCTTTAGCCTCCTTTAGCTTTGCTTGGGCAGCCTTTAACTTGCGACGGGCAAACTGATTTAGCTTTTGGTAATGCTTCGTCATCCTTCTTTGCAGCTCTAAATCCCTGTTTTCCCTCTCCAACTTTTTTTCCAAATGGTCATTGATTCTTTCAAGCCATGCCTCCTTATTGTTTTCTAGCTCTTGCTCAAACAATGCTGTGAGAGGAGTGGATTGGAGAAGGGCTTGCTCGTCTTCCTTTTGCCTTTCAAGGGCTCTTTTAAGCCCTATGGTTCTAGGCCTCTTTTTCCTAGGCTGGTATTCTTCTTCACTTTCATCAAAATCGCCTATGATCTGATCTATCCTTGCTTGGGCTTTAGCAGCTTCTTTCTTGTACTTGATTGCTCGTGTCTCATAAACAGACATATGGACACTCATTTGCCTATTTTGGATCTCCAAGAAATGATTGAAATTCCTTGCCCGATGAAGGTCATATTTCAATGCATCAATTTGGCCTTCTCTATGGATTAGGAGGTTTTCTAGAATCCAGGCCTCGTTATCACTGTCGTCACTTTGGATTGAGATGACATCCAATGCACTCCCATGCTCATGACCTTCTCCTACCTTGCCTTTCCCTTTGCTTTGAAAGGCTAGCCTTGCGCTCTTCCTCCTAGGAAAGTCAATGATAGGCTTCTTCGGCAACTTTCCTTTGCTAGGGAGAGCTCTTGTCACACTTGGAGTGAAAACCTTGGGCACCCTCTTTCTTGCTGTCTTGGCCTTTTTAGGAGAGGAAGGCATGATTCCTTTACCTTTGTCATCTTGCTTGTCATCCCTTTGAATTTGTTTTTCTTCTTGAGGCTGCTGTGTATCTTGAGGAGGATGCTGTGCATCATGAGGAGACTGCTGTGTGTCATGAGGAGACTGCTGTGTGTCTTCTCTAGGCTGCCCCTGTTCCTCAATGTCATGATGCTGCTCTGTCTCAATTTCCTGCTGCCCTTGATCATCAATGTCATGCTGCTCAAACTGCTGCCCTTGATCATCAATATCATGCTGCTGCTCTATTTCAATTTCCTGCTCATTTTATTGTTCAAGCTGATGCTCAAACTGCTGCCCTTCCTCTTGTTCCTGCTGTTCATCACTACTGAGCTACTGCTGTTCGGCACTCTCCTCCTCTTTCTCCTGCTACTGCTCACCTTCACCACTGTCATGCTGCTGCCCTCCATCACTTTCTTCCTATTGTTCCTCATATTTTTCTTCATGCTCATGTCCTTCCTCCTCTCGCTGGCCACTTCTCTCTCCTTCTCCATGATCTTTTGCCTATCCTGTAGTGAATTTGAGCTTTCTAGGAGTAGGTCTGCTAGAGGAAGGCGAGGGGCGATGAGTAGGAGATGTGGGGGATGTATGGACTGGAGGGACAGTGGAGAAATCCGGGTGACTGATGAAAACTTCCCAAGAAACCTCTTTCTTCTCAAGCTGGTGAAGGATGATGATTTTAATGAGGGAGTGATGGAATAGAGAGGCTATTTGTTGTGATGGGGGCTTCTTCTGGATAGAGGAGGCCATTTTCTCAATGCTTTTGCACAAGAAGAAAGGAAGATTGAGCTGCTTGGTTCTTGTGAAATGCATCAACAATTGGATGTGGTATGCATAAACTTGGGAGAATCTCCCTTCACAAGTGAAATACTTCATTATAATCTTCAGAAGGGGAGCATAGCTGGCTAGAAGATAAGAGAAAGGGAAAATAGTAGGGCATGCTTCTCTGTGTTCAGGCTTGAGGAAGGGTTTGTAGTCATCCAAGTCCAAATAGCATTGTTTGAACCATTTTTCGCCAATGTATGGAATTTTAGTAGCCTTGGATAGGGATCTTGGGGAGAACTTGAAATCAAGGCCTGCCACTTGAAAATGTTTGTCTTTGAACCTCAAGGTGCACAAATGTGTTAAAGGAGAGAAGCTTTTGACTTCTTGTACCCTCTGGCAAAAATCCAAGCACCCCACCTCATGAAAATTGAATAGGATAGATGGGTGTGCATTGACCTCCTCGGTGGAAATTGGCTCATACCTCTTGTGCAACCCACTTCTGCTATCTTGACTGGGTGGCATCTTGGTCTAGATGAGCTCTTGAAACACCAAACTACCTCAAAGTCTTTGAAATGTGTTTTTGAACAAAACTCTGTCTCAGCCTGTCAACTTAAGCAACAATAGTTTCAAATGTAGTGTGAAATGCTCTCCTTTGGTATAAGACCCCTGTTCTTTCAGAATATTGCCTTTTCCACCCTTTGCATATCAATCAGCCAACATTTATAATAAAAAACACAGTTAACAAGGATAAAGACAATCAACACAGAAAAACACAGTCAAGGGACTTTCCTGTGTTTGTGGTAAGGGTACCCTGCCTTTTGATGTTTTGAGGACACAGTATAACCTTGTATTTCAGACAAAGGTAAAAACACAGTCTTCTTAGTTCAAAACCCTCTTCTTTTCTTGGTATGCCTTTCAACAAGTATATTCAACACTACAACACAGTCAAACAGAGGGTATCTACACAGTCAAAGGTTACTGTGTTTATAGATATGGTGACAGAGCTTGAAACGTTTTTGATGTGGTAACAAAGGTCTGTAGGAGTTTAAATACCAACAAAACTCCTTTTCAAACAAAACACTACCCTCCCTTTACTTTACTGCTTCTCACACTAGTTTGACCCACACACCCTCCAACTGTAGATGGTAGCTTACTTGCTGATTCTGCCTTATGGAACTGAAAGGCACAACACTGCTTTTTGTCCCTTTAAAATACAGAGGATACTCCTTTGAAAGATAAAAAATGCTCATATGATGGCTGTGTTGAAAATTGACCTACTGTTTTCACCCTTAAAACACCTTATCTCTCCTTACTTTCATCACAGTTGTTTTTGGGGGCAGTTTCATGGTTTTTCTTATCAACAACACTCCCAAGCTTTTAATGCTTCATCTCTAGCCACCAAAACTACAACAAAACTTGTTTCTTCAAATAAAACATAAACTCAAACTTGCGGTTTCCCACCATGATTTTTAACCCTATTGCACCACTTCACAGTTTTGAAAATATCAAGGGAGGTACATAGAATACCTTAATAATTTGATGATGGCTTCATAGACGAGTTTGAGTAACCTTCAGAGGTGATTTGAGGGCGTTTGGACCGTTTAAACGTGCGCGACACGTTTGCAATGGAGAGCGCCGCGCAGATTTTGGTGTCGGGTCACCTATCGGGCCGACAGGACCCAACGCTACAGGCGCGCCGCACAGCCTTGTTATCCTTTGTAAATTCTGCGCTTGAGCACACCACGCAAAGTTACAGGCGCGCTGCGCAGTTTAAAAACCAAAAACCTCTGTGTAATTTGCTCCGAATGCTTTTCTCTGATCTCGAGGGCAGCAAGAGGGGTCCTGTTGGCGTTTTGAAATGTGAAAATGCATGGGCAATGGTCCCTTGTTTCCTTTAAATGCAAACAAAACGAAAAACCCTTTGATTTTGACTTGTGATGGTTTTTTGAAAGTGTTGCTCTTTGAAACAATGCCTAGGTTCGTTTTTTTGAAACCTAAATGATCTTAACTTTGCTGAGGGGAGCCCACCTCTTTGAACCATATTGGCAAGGGGATTTTCATGCTTTGAAACCACGTTAATAGGTATCAACCTATTCATTTAAGAAACATATTTAAAAGGTCAAAATCTGCTCACTTTGCATATATGTTTGAAAGGTGATTTCTGCCACTTTTGTCTCTTTGGTGACAATTTAACATAGAAGTTCCACTTAAATAATATATCAATGATCTATGGGCCATCTTTCCATTTGAAAGGAGATGACCTATATTTTCAAAACTTGATTTGGCATTTTCTACTCCATACACCTATATCTGCTTGCTAGAGGAAAACCGGATCAACTCCACCTTGTAACTGTAGCTGCATGATTCTTACTGATGCTCCTTTTTGACTGTGGGTGAGACCTAGTCATGTTTTCCTGAGCTTTCATTGTTCTCTATCTGATAAGAAGGAAATTTTCTTCTAAAAGCTATTCTCTTATCCAAAATGTAACAGCAGAGTGCTTTGACTTGTTTTCATAGGGAAAATGTCTACCTTTGTGACAGTGGCATGCACACTTTGCTCTTAATGAGTTCCAGAACCTGAAAGAATATGCCAAAGTCCTTCTTGTAATTTATGAACTACTGTGTCCAGCTGCAATACCTTTCTTGGGAATAACTAAACTCAAATTTTCTTTGTCAACTTGTGATAAATGACCTGAAGGACATCTTCTTATGAGTAGGGAGATCAGTGTCCTTTGAAGCATAATCATTATCATGTCCTTTGCCTGTGTAATGACACATCTCATCAACCACTCTTCAATTGGTTTTGTTTTGAGCTGCAGATTGTCTTTTGAGAGATACCTTGTTAAGAGACAAGTTTTGACCCAGTGGATTGCAGTGGTACCCCTGCTTTCCTTCTTGGTCTCTTACCACTCATCTTTGATCAATCAGACCCTCTCTAAGGAAAATGTCTTTCTTTGGAAATGGTGACATGCCCTTTTAGCTTTGAATGCTGCTTTAAAGCTTTGAAACTCATGCCATAACCTTTTGAGATATAATTAACATCATTTGCCTGTGTCATGACCTGTCTTTTAACCAACAGCAGAGTTTGTGTTATTTGGGCCCAGACTGGTATATTGGAAAGAAAACTTGATAAGGGACCAGCTTAACCTCTGTCTTAATCTGCTGAAGATTGTTTGGTGAGCATGCTTGACTAGGGTTTCTCTTATACATGATGGCAGGCAAACAAACTTTGAAAAACACTACGGCTTTTACCTCAGCCTTCAATCATCACTTTACTTCAGAAAATCTGAGTCACTGTCTCACTGTTCATTAAAAAAAACCTTGTCTTATAGTCAGTTACAATTTTTTAAGTCAAACTTTGGCCATTGCCCTCTGCTTATAGATGAAGGAGGCATTTTTAACCCTCTGCTTATAGATGAAGGAGGTTCTTTGGTCTTCAAACCCTCTGCTTATAGATGAAGGAGGTCCTCAGTCATGTCATATCAACAGCCTCTTGACAGTGTTGTTTTTTCTTCTACTGTCCTTTCAGGCTTTGAATGAGGTCGCAAGAGTTTGATGAATAACTCTTTGCCCTGTAGATGCATCTTAGGCTCAGGATCACATTATGAAGCAGCTGTCTTCTCATTTGGAGCTAGAAATTGTCTTCTAAGATGCTGGTATGTTTCTATACTTGAAAAATCCATCAAACACTGTAAAAAACACCTAAAATCAGCTTGAGATTATGGTCTATGTATTGCTGAGACTTAAGGGTGTATCAGTGGCGCGACTTAGGGCTGTGACCAACTTTATTAGTAGAGTGGGAGGTCTGTTATGATTGGTCTATAGCAGATGGAGGTTTTTTGGCTCTTGGATAGTTTTCCAAGGGGGAAATGCCTTAAAGCGCCACTTCCTAACTTAGGGGAGACCTTTTGAACATATTTGGATTATCTCTTTGGAGTTGATGGGCAGAATAGTATGGCTGAGGCTAGGTAGGATTTGATAATGAGGTTTCATCTTGTCATGGGCGGACTGGAAGGTAGGAGGGCAAAAAAGTTTTATAGGTGTTTTCCCAGCTGGCAAATTTGACAAATTTTTAGATCGGCTGTTGGAAAACTTGGCTGTTACAACTAGTCATCACTAACAAGTAAAAAATACTGATGACTAACACAAGGGACAACAAAATGAAGAGAAAGAAGAGGAATTTGTAAAATAACATACGTCGAAACCTAAAGTTCATGTTGTTCCACATTAATCAAAGGAGCGTAAGGAACAAGAGAAAGAGGAGGAGCTAAAAAGGGAACAAGAAGATGTCAGTTTATGAGGTAAGTTTGAAACTAATATCCTTATTCAAAAATTGAAGGAGGTAAATTAAAATTTAAGGAAACAACTTACCATGATTAATGGGAAACCTTGGTGTAGAAAACATAATGGATTAGAAACCATTGAAAAAGTGGTAGAAATAGTATCATTTATATTATGTGATGAATTTTATGAAGTATTTGTGGAAGAATATTTTGAAAGGCCAACCACTATGTTGGTTGGAATTCAAGTTGGATAGCAAGATGAAGAATTCCAAATTGTTGTTCCACAAGAACCTACTAAAGATGTTGATGTTACACAAGAACCAACAGTTGAAGAAAAGAGGGGTGGAGAAAAATAGTGTGCTATTCCATAAGAACCTGTACATGCTGTGATTGTTACATAAGAACTAATAGCTAAAATAGAGAAAATCGAAATAAAATTGGTTGTTGATCCACAAGAACCTATCAACAATGTTGCTATCACACAAGAACCAATAGTTGAGATGGTGTAGCCGGTGGAGAAAGCGATTGAACAAATGCTTCAGGAAACTACTGAAAATGTCATTGTAATAGTAACATAAATAACTTATTTAAAACCTGAGGAGCCATCAAATTAAACATTTTTTGTTGAGTAATTAGAGAAGTGGAGGAAATTAGAAATATCTCTAACAGTTGAAGTCATTCCTCTAAAATAGCATAAGGAATTTGTTGATAATGTGAAGTAGACATGGGCTAAAAAGCTTGAATGTTCAAGAATTGGAGAGGATTCAGAAAGAAATTAGGAATTAGGCATTAATGAAGTGGAAGAATAGCGAAAGGAAGTAAAATTATTACAGCAGGAAAAGGATTCTATGTATGAACTTGTTCAAAAAATATTAAGCTGTAGACCTCTTTCTTTGTCCTATCCCCTATTTTTTCAAGAACATTGCTTCATTTTTAATGACAACCCTCAAGGAGAAATGACCATATGAGGTACAAGAGGCTAAAATTTTTATGGAAACTCTTCAGAAGGCCAGTTTTCCATAGCAACATCTATTGTGTGAACTATATCTACATCACTATCTTATTTTGGTGAAATATATCTTAACCTCATAGCATACGTTGGATATGGTCAGTTGAGAGCCTTTCTGTCTTTTGTGCAAAATCATGTTAGCTGGAAGCTTTCCCATGATACTTTAATAACTAATGAAGAAAGGGTGAAATTAATTATTCAAGAGGAAGCAGGGTCTACTAAACGAGCCTTGAGACTGTATGGAAAGATATGGAAATATCCATATACCATGGAGATGCTAATGGATTTTGCAAAAGAGATTTTGGAATGTTGGCATAGAATCATTAAAGGGATGAGGCAGGGTACATTAGATGTGAGAAAAATTATATGGGATGCTTTCAGTATGTGGAGTGCATTAGGAGATATCAAGTTGGTTGTCTTGGACTTAGGTTTCGATTTCCTCTTATATTCCTCCTGTTACACCATTTTTTGGTCATCTAACCTACCATCATTAGATGGACCCAAGTACACCATGTAAGACCAATTTTACCCTCAGTAAAATTGCCTTCACTATGTTAAATAACTTAATAAACCACATTTATTAGGTTGTTTGTGGTCCAAACAGGAAACCCCAAAAGGAAATATTAAACAAACCTATATTTGTTTGATTTTCCTCATGGAATAATTAATTAAACCATAATTTAATTATTATTCCCAGTCATGTTTAACCCAAAAAACAAAGAAATTAATGAGATAAACCCTTAGTTATCTTATTATTTTCTAGGAATAATTATTTAAATCTTATTTAGATAATATTCCTTGTTAAATATGACCAAATCACTCATCATTAATCAAATAAATCATTATTTATTTGATTATCTCCCAACCACTTCCTTAAAAAGATAAATAAATCATTTATTTATTTATTTTTCACTAATCAAGGGATTTGATCCAAGTCAAACACCCTTTCCCTCCAACAAATAATAATAAAATATTCCATAGAGGTGGATCTAGATTTGATTAACATTATTTTAATCATGCACCAAGATCTAGAATGACCCAACATTTTGTTATAAATAGGAGGGTTTTCCCCATCATTCTTCACCTTTTGTTGCCTATTAGATCACTCTGGATCTATACACTTGGTCTCATTTTTCCATCATTTGCTCCCATTGAGCTCTATCTTCTATATTGGGTTTTCTACATCTACAAGAGAGAGAAAGCTTAGATCTGAAGTGCTGAGGACTACAAAGAACCCATCCCATTGAGGAGATCTGGATACACCTTCTTGTTTCCTCCCAGGTGCCCTGAAATATAAAAATTCATTCAAAAATCGTGTTCTTGTCTTGTCTGTTGGATGCATGGAGCAAACTCTTTACTTTACTGCTTAATGTCTTTCCATTTATAGATCTGTTTATTGCAGCATTTTAATTACTAATCGCAGATCTGAAGATGTTTGGCAGCCTCTATTGTTGTTAGGGCTATTAGTTATGCGTAGCTAAAGTGGTTCTTTTTCGTACACTTCGACGAAGAATTCATACTAACACCTCCCTACCTAACATGGATTTTAAAAAGAATATTTTGGAATGTTGTCTTAAAATAATTAGATGGATGAGACAGGGTACGTTAGACATGAGCAAAATTAGATGGGACACTTGCAAGAAGTTAAGATATGAGGAACCTTATTGTTTTCTGAATTTTAAGCATGAACTCTCTATGGTTTTCTAGTATGTGGAGTGCATTAGGAGATGTCAGGTTGGTTTTCTTGGACTTAGGTTTATATTTAATCTTTTCCTTCCTACCTATCATTATCAACATCCATATCATGTTACTGATGAATTATGGGAAATGGAACTAGTACTTTCCCGAGCAGCTATAGAGTAGATGTAGAGGATATTGCAGGAGCCTACAATTTTTCATAATTTCACCCTCGGCACATTAGGAACTAGGTACAAGGGTCTGCATGAGGACATGTAGATACTTAAGTCAGGGGGGGGATGTTGGGACATGAAATTGGAATGCTTTTGAACTCATTTTCCTACCTTTTCTTTACCCTTTTTTATTTTTGATACCATACTTTGCCACTATAACAACCATTATCAACCTAGGTATTTCTCTTTTTATATATCCTTTAATCAAATTATACTTGTTATTTGGCATTATAACTATTGTTTTATGATGTTTTTCTCATAACACCAACAAGTGAGTTATTACAAGTTTTGTGCTTTCTTGAGATGTTGTTGCAGGATTACACTTTCTAGTTTTTCCTCGCTAAGGAAAAGATAAGGATTCATTGAGCATTATTGTTACACATGAATATCTATTTTGGATGCACTGGCCTCCTTCAATTAGTTATGAAGATAAATTTGGAAATGATCTAGTGAAAAGATATTTTTACAGTCAAAGGAGAATTTTATGGACTTCACGACTTAAACAATTAGGATTTTCCATTGATAATTATTGTAAATTGGAAAATTTGTTACAACTTTGTCCTAACATTAGAATTTTTTATCGAATTAGTAATGTGTATTCTCAAATTAGATCACTTGAGAATCAAGAGGTTCTCATGATTATTTTTATCATTTTAATCTAAAATTATAAAGAGATGTACACTTTTCCCGCGTGAATAGACATAAAGAAACATATAGATAGTCATAAAGGGGGAGAGAACCAACATTGTAATCTTGTATTTTTTATTAATTCAATCTAAATCATTTGCAGTGCCATACCCTTTTGTTGACTATCTTGTGTGTTGTGTAGTGTACTATCCCCTTGTAGGAAGGAAGGGCCCTACTTCTTAGCTGGGATCATTGATTAGGAAGGTATTGTAGTTGTCTAATTTGTTTCCTCTCAATTGTAATTCATGTGTGATTTTTCTTATTGTTATTATTAGTCATGGTCATGCTTTAAGGATTGCATAATTCTTACCTTTGTATTGTGTAATGACATAGGCATTGGACTGGTCCCTTTATTAGTGTTAAATTTATTTAATTCTTGTTTTGAGTTTGATGGTTTGTTCATTTCATTTGAATGTGTGTTTCAACATTTGTTGAGAGAATGGTTTCTAGTAGTGTTGTTATTTTGTGAATAATATTGGCAGTGTGATAAAGTGGTTTTATTTTTCATTGAGTGTTTATTTCTTGAGAGAGTGGACAAGGTTTGAGAGTGTAAAAGCCAAAGTGTTGAATTTTTTTAGAGTGTGATTACAATGATTGAGTTTGACATTAATTAGCACTAGTCATCATTTTCCCTTGCATATATATTTTCACAATAACAAAAACTTCCCGGATTGACAATTAATGTCATGATTTGGAAGGAAAAAGGGAAATCATGCAGCATCTCTGCCTCGATCTAGAGGAGCACAACAACCATCGTGATGTAGGTGCAGGTGCATCCTTACTCCCCTACTGTAGTCGGAGCCCGGGTGCATGGCCCCTTCGATGGACACCCCAGAGGCGGCCTCTCTGCCTGATCATGCCCAAGCCTTTTCAGTGCTGATTAGTTCCCTAAATCCACCTTGAGCAAGGCTAGCAATAACCAAGTTTGTCAAGAAATTGGAGGGAATTCAGGAAGTCTCTCTTCCCCCCGTGATCCCTCGAATGGTTGCTCTCTCACTTTCCGAGAAAGGCCTCATCGGGAAATTTACAGGACTGTGGCCTTCGCCTAAAACGATTCAAAAATGGGTTGAAAGCAAATAGATAGATAAGATCAATGGGTCAATCAGATTCTATGGCAGGGGCTATTTTACATTCCATTTTGAGACAAAAGAAGACAAGGATTTGATATTAAGGAATGGGCCATACTTCATGGATACTAGAGGGCTCTACCTCAACAAATGGACTCCAGGCTTTGATACTGAACTTGACGTGCCCAATGCTCTCTCTGTCTGGGTTCACCTCCCTCACCTTCTCTTGCATTGCTGCGACGATGATTCAGTCTAAGCAATCGGGAATGCAGTAGGAAAATTCATTGATAGAAGCGAGCTGAAGGACAACATTCAAGCCTGTGCCAGGATCTGCGTGGAAGTGGATTTGGGGAAAGGCCTTCCTGAGGAGATCAAACTAAAGGTCGACAGCTAGACTACGAACAAATTCCTTTTAAGTGTAAGGTATGCCATGAATATGGTCATTTTGCTAATAGATGCACTAAAGTTATTGAGGTTGAAAACTTTGATCCATAATCTCAATGGGAAACCATAAAAAAAAATGCTTCGAATCTTAGAAACACCGGTGCACCATCTGCCCAACCCTCCCATTCTGCCCTCCCTCAGCAAACCCCTAACCCCCCTCTCAACCCATCTTCCAATCCTTCCCTCACCTCCCTGAACCCCTTCTCCTCCCTTTCCCCTTCAGAAGAGGACCCTCCTCAACCTTCCATCCCCTCTCCTCTTCATGGAACCAATCCTCAGACCTCCCCATCCAAGTCTTGCACCCCCTCCTCCTTTGTTGAACCTTCTTCAGCCTAGATTGTTACGAGGAATGCTACCAAATAGCATGGGGTTACTCTGGAAAACCTTAAAAAAACTGGCCTCAAAATAAAATCATCCAAGCATCATGGAGATGAAGCAGCCCATAAGGACATTGCCCTTGGAATCCAGCATCCAATAGAAACTTTCATCGGAGGGCATATTAAAAAAGAAGCAAGCCAACATGAATTAGGAGGGAAGACAAGTCCTTAACCAACATTCCTTAAATGATGAAAGCCCTCTCTTGGAATTGTAGGGGAATCAGTGGCACCCCTCTAAAAACACAGCTCTAAAAGACCTTCTTGATCAAGAAAAGATAGATATGATTCTCCTTCAAGAAACTAAGAAAGGAGAAAGATACATGGAGAACATCATAAATCAAATGAAGAACTACATGGGCACTGTGGTAATCCAGGGGTGTCTTTGGAGGAATAGCTATCATTTGGAATTAGAATTCTTAGAAGCCAATAGCAGTTGTCAAGACCCAGGACTGGATCAAAGTCAATATTTAGAATACACAAGAGAACATTGTTGTAACTGTGTACAATATATATGGACCAAATCACTACAAGGACAAAGAAATATGTTAGAGTACCATGAAAACAGATATAGACAGTTAGGATAAAAAAAACATCATCATTGAAGGGGAACTCAACTTGATCCTGCATACCAATGAAAAAAGAGAAGGCAGCTTTAATTTTGACCCTTCAAGAGATCAGCTAGAAAATATTATCCAAACCCATGAACTGGTTGATATCATCCCCAAAAATAAAAAATTCACCTAGAACAATCGAAGAATTGGAGCTGGAAACATAATGGAAAGACTTGACCGTTTTATGGTGGTTGTTCCTCTCATCTCTCATTACTCGGTTGCCTCCTCTGGTATCCTCTCATACTCAGCCTCTGATCATTACCTCGTTACCCTCTCCTTAGGAGATCAAACCTCCCTTGGACCCCTCCATTTCAGATACAATCCGCTTTGGAATGACTTTCCTGAAGCTAGACAGATCATTCTTTATTCTTGGTAGCAGCATGTGGAGGGTTCCCCAATGTATATTTGGGAATCAAAGCTAAATAAACTATGTATAGCACTTAAAGACTAGGCAAAGCTTCACTACAGGGAACCAGAAAAAGTCAAAAATGAAATAAAAAAGAAGGTGGAAGCAGTTCATATCTACATCGACACTCATGGAGTGAATCAAGAAAAGCATGAGTAGGAGAAAGATCTATACTGGAACTTGTATAAAGCAAACAAGAAAGAAGAGGAGAAATGGAGGCTCAAATTAAGAAATCTTTGGTTGCAAGCTGGTGACAAAAATACCTCTTTCTTCCATAAACAAGGCACAATTAGAAAGTCAAGAAATAATATCTCAACCATAACTGATGATGAAGGAAAGGTACACATAGATCATGAAGGTATCAAGGCCGCTTCCAAAAACCATTTTAAAAATATGCTCACTGAAACAACTATGCCGGAGGACTACATAGATCTCTTGAATCACTTTCCCAAACTGATCACATATGAGATTAATAGTTCCCTCACCAAAGATATAGAGGAGGTTTAAATTCTCATGCTATTTGGAAATTACATCCAGACAAGTCTCTGGGCCCAGATGGCTTTTCCATTAGTTTTTACCAGAATTTTTGGGAATTCATTAAAAAGGATGTTATCAAAATGATTATGTGGGTACAAAGAAAGACGAATATCTGTGGCTTCACAAACTCTACCTTCCTTGCTCTTATTCCCAAAGAGAAACGTCCCTCTTCGTACAAAATCATAACTAAAATCCTCACTACCCACCTTAAACCCCATCTCCTAAACCTCATTTTTGAAAATCAATAGGGCTTCATTTCCCAAAGACAAATTTCTGATTCTATTCTCTTGGTCCAAGAAGCCATCCACTCGAGTATGATGAGATATAAGAAAGGATTCATACTGAAACTTGACCTTGATAATGCTTTTGATATAGTTAGGCATTCATTCCTCTTCTTTCTCCTTCAAAAAATGGGATTTGAATCTGATTTCATATCTCCCATTATCGCCTACATCTCCAACCCTTGGATCACCCCCTTCGTCAATGGCAGGCTTGGGAAATTCTTTCAATCTACCCATGGCCTCAGACAAGGCTGTCCTCTCTCTCCTTTTCTTTTCATCCTCATGGTAGAGTCCTTCAACAGAGCCTTGGATCAGAAGCACAGAGTAGGCCTAATCACTGGTACCAAGTTCAGCAACGGAGCTAAGAACATGAATCACTCTCAATTTTATGATGAAAGCCTCTTGATGGGTGGAGCCACCAGCATTATTGCTCAGAGATTCAAATCAATCCTTAACAAATTTATTATTTTTTTAGGAGGGAAGATTAACTATCAAAAATGCTGCACCTATGGGTGGAATGCTACAAATAACACCATTCATATTATTGCACAAATCTTCGGAGTCCCATACAAGTTGAACTGGACCCATTTTAATTACCTTGGGATGTTTGTTAGTAATGAACAATTGAAGACCGAGGTCTAGAACATCACAATTGACAAAATTAAAAAGAGAGTGTAGCAGTGAGTATCCTCTTGGCTTAACCAAGCTGGGCACACAATCCTCATAAAATATGTCCTCACTGCCTTGCCTTTGTATCACTTTTCCTTGCTTTATGCTCCCTCCAGCATTCAGCAAAAAATAGAAGTTGTATTAAGACAATTTTTATGGCAAGGAGGGAAAAATGAGAAGAAGAAATTCAATCTAGTCAAATGGAGGCAGGTTACTCAAAATTATGAAAATGGGGGACTTGGTATTCACATTCCAAATATCTTTAACAATGCCTTTGGGGGGAAAATAGTGTGGCACCTTATTATAGGACAACATTCTTGGTGGAAGAAAGTACTAGAGACTAAATACCTTACCACCGTTAGACAAAATATTCTTGATCAGGCTCTCCCAAATAGGCCTTGCTCTAGAAACTGGGCCTGATGTAAAAAATGCATATCATTTATCAGTAGATATATCTCTAAAGTCCCAGAAGGAGGAAGCAATATAAACATTTGGGAGGATAAAATTATGGGATAGTGTCCTCTCACTGACAGCCTGAGAATCCAATGTATTCAAAATCACCTCCAGAGTCAAGGTATAAACACCATAGATCAGATTTCCAAATGGGGTGAACAATCCAATGCTTGGTGTGGATGGGTATTTCCTGTCACTCCCCCTCACCTTGCAGCTGATCTAGAAAATTTGAAAGCAAATCTCCACAGTGGAGCTCCATTGTCAAAAGGCAACCATGACAATTTTCGGTGTGATCCATCTAGATCAACATACGAAATCAAAGCAGCTTATGGGTCCCTTCTCAAAGAACACTTCCCTTCTCCACTGTGGCCCACATGGAAGCTTACATGGAAGTCAAAAGCTCTTCCAAAGATAAAAATGTTCATCTGGATTCTGCTCAAAGGTAAGATACTGGCTTCTCATATTTTTAAAAAAAGAGGCATTTGTGGCCCTTTCAGATGCCCCCTTTTTCAAAAGGAATAAGAGACTACACTCCATCTATTTGTGAGGTTCCTCTTTTCCAAAAATGTTGGAACGACCTCACAAATTTCTCTCAGATTGACTTAGCAACCATGAGTTCGATCTCAGAAATGATAAAAAAAATGGAAAAAGGACTACCCCTAGGGAAAAAAGATCAAGAACATAGCCAAAAGGATATCGGACACCCTCCATACGTGCTTATTTGGAGTATCTAGCTGGCAATGAATAAGGAGAATTTTCAGGACAAAAAACCATACCTAGGGAAAGCACAAAACAATACATGGAGTCTTTCTGTTGAGACGATTTTATCCAAAAGAAACAGCCACATCAATTTCAATGATATACAAGCAGATGAAAGAACATTTCTAGGTAGAGCGATTGGAAATCCGGGTTACAACAAAACTCCTATCATGAAAAATCCCAAAAAGGAGCAGTGGAAGGTAAGATTCAAGGAAAAAGAATTCATTGAGTGGTTGGATGGTTGTAAAATACTTGCACTATTCTCTGATGGAGAATCAAAGTCTATCCCTAGCATTGTTGGGGTAGGAGGCCTCATAAGGAATGATCATGGCTGCATTTTGACCTCCTTTGAATGGGGGCTCGACTCTCTATCAAATAATAGAGCTGAGGCATATGCTCTGTTCAAAGGTCTACAAATGATCAAGAGCCTAAATCTACAAAACACTATGATATTCGGTGATTCCGCCATTATCATTAGCGTGATGAAAAATAGTAAGTAATCCCACAACATCGCTCTCTACAGGTTCATCAACAAATGTCGTATCCTGAGCAAGGATATGAAAGACCTTTCCTTCTATCATATTCTTCAAGCTAATAATAAACAAGTAGACATCTTGGCTAACAAATCCTACAGTAGACGAGTCGGTCAATTATTTTTTCACACTGGCACCTCTTTTTCCTCATTGCCATGATATCTCTCTCTGTTTTTTTTATACATTGTATGACACCCTGCAATATTTTGTCGGCATTGTAAGTTCACCCCATACCTACAATATTGCCTTACTTGTGATATTATCACCTCGTGAAGCACACCTTGCTTCCTTCTTCCTGCCAACTCCTCTCGCCTTCCTTACCTATTGGACCTTTCCCCACTCTCTCTTTCATCATTTCCATTTCTGTGATTTTGCCTCTCTGCCTTTGATAAGGAATTGAGCATGCTCTATCGATACTTTCCCTCATTAGTGGCTGATTCAATTTGATTGGATTCCTATCATTCCTCATGGCAGTCTTGATCTAGCTCCTCCTCTGTTCATATCTTTTTTATTCCTAGCCTCATTGTGTATTATATTTTGTCACGACAGTGAATTTTTCCTCCTATCCCAGCCTGCTCTCTGCCTCCAATCAACTTAGGCCATCATTTCAATTGTCTGCAGCACGTTACTCTGCTCAACCCATTGGTGGCATCATGAGAATCGAAAACCATTATACATGTCTTCAAGTAGAAATGGCTCTGTCTCGTGGGCAGCTGAAGATCATGGAAAAAAATCACCAAGTGGACTGCCTTCCTCCAGCAATAGGCTCAATCCTCCAGCTCAAACAATATAAAAAATTCTAATCCAAAGGACAATCAAGACAACACCGATTCTTCTATTGGACGACCAAACAACATTGACTAATCCTCATTCCTCTCCTCTCTCTTTTTCTCATGTCTTTTAAATTCACACTTATGATTATGCAGTTTGTTAGAATTTACGTTGATTCAGTAATGCAGTATAGTATCAATAGTCGACATATTGGAGGCTCGGTATCTTGTCTTCGTACCGCTCCTTGGTTGTCTTCATCGCCATTAGAATGTAACTGGTACATCTCCCTAGCCTTTTTTTTGAATATAATATAGCAAGCGATTTTGTCAAAAAAAAATGTCACAATTTGGAGCTATTTCTTTAAATTAAAAGGAAAATTATTCTTCCCAACAACAAGTTGAAGCAAAACCTATATACAACTCCCACAAAATTCAAGCTAAAGAAAAATTTGGAATGTTGTATGAAATATAAATAATAATTATTTAAGGGTCAAACATATAATAATTCAAAAGTGTGTAAAATGATTAAATAAATAGTATACAATTTGAATCACTTAGATATTCCAATAAATGAAGCCTTGGCATGCATTTTAGTGAAGCAAGGAAATTTTTCCCTACTTGAAAAAAATGCATGCCCAACCTTCATTACAAGGCGAAATTGAATGATTCAGATTGGAGAGTACGTTTTTACTCATAATTAGTAGTAATTTGTACATATAAATTTATTTTATGCAAGAATATGCCAAATTGGATCGATTTCGTAGGGTTAAAGTGAAGGTTTTTGTGCCTCAAACAAATGCACACTAGGACCTGTACTTATTGGCACTGTGATAATTATCATTAACACAATCATTTAATACAATATATCATAGTCATTTTCATAAAGGAAATGTGATACATTGAAACCCAAGTGTGTAGGAATACTAATTGATGCCGATGATCACAATCAAAACAATAATGCACTACCACGATAAAACAATTACACTCTTGGTAATGAAATTTGAAATGAGACATGATTGGAAAATTCGTAATTTTAGGATATAACCTTGATTTGTGTGACAAATATCCTACATAACTATGTTTCCCACTTATACAAAACTTTCACATAAGGTAAGTCGAAGAAAAATTTAGAACGTTGTATGAAATATGAAGTATAAATGTTCAATGTAAATATATAAAAATGTAAAAAAGTGAAAAATAATTAAATAAAAAATATACAATTTCAATCAATCAAATTGGCCAATAAATGAAGCTTTCACATGCATTTTAGTGAAGCAAGGAAATTTTGGCCTACTTCATACAAATAAGCGTAGAACCTTCATTTCAAGTCCAAATTGAATGATTCACCTTGGAGAGAATTTATTTAATCATAGGTAAAAGTAATAAAATTAAATAATTTTTATTTTTCACGTATATATTTTTGTTGTAAAAGGCATGGTTTCTGTCCCTTAAATAAATTCATACTATGAATTTTTGGGAAAAAAGGCGATGGACTAAGAGAAATCAAATTTTAATTTTAATAATTAAAAATTATAGTTTCTTGGTTACAACCCTATAATTATGTAAGGTTGGATGAACTTATTTTAGTAGTAATTAGGTTTAAATGTTTTCGAGGGATATATAAAGAGATAACACCTAGGGTTTGAAAGGTATATTTTATGCACTAGTATAAAATGATGAAATTAGTGACCAGGTGACTAAAAAATTTAGTCACCGCAATTATTTCAAGTGAATTACTACTAAATTTCAGCAATTCTAAGTGATCAAACTAAAAATGACTAACTTAAATGACTAATTCATTTTAGGGATAAAATATATGACTAGACAATAAGTGACCAAACTAAAAGAGACTAACTAAAATGACTAATTTAGGCCAGGACTAAAATAAATGGCTAGATAATAAGTGACAAAATTAATAATGATTAATGTAAATGAATACTATAGTCCAAGAATAAAAATATGACCAAATAATAAGTACAAAAAGTATATTAATTAGTCATTTATGTTAGTAATTTTTAATTTTGTCACCTCAGAAATGAAAAATTGCAATTTTTATATTGAAGTGTGAGTTAGCTGAACATTATTGGTTGTAGTGTATTTTGGTGGACCAATGGGAAGCTTCCATGTAGCCCAACCAAAGGTCTCCATGTGGCACCTCCACATTGGCTAAAAAATTGTTAAGGGTCGAAAGGCCTTGGCGGGAATCGAGCTTGTGACCTACCACAACAAACTCCAAAGCCTTACCATCTTGCCTACGAGTGTTTCTCAACCATAATGTTTGTCCTTCTATTTGAATGGAATGTATGGGCACATTGGGAGGACGGGTCGAGTGCTGAGCCCCAACCCATTTTCGTATCGCACCCACAGGACCTATTGCAGAGGCAGAAAGAGCAAAGGAGTGTGGACCAGGCCAAGTTGGTAGTCATGTTCACAAACCATAGGATTGAACACATACCAGAGAGGTGCATGGTGGAAGGGGGTGGGGTTGTAGTCCCTCACCTGCTCCCATGGTGTTACATGTAACCATAGGCTGAAAGATAAAGGGTTAATTCAATGGGAGCAGATTGTGAGGTCTGGCCCTAGGTCACGGTGTCAGTGCATAACCATTGACTAAAGATTTGGGAGATAGTGCAATGGGGGTAGGAGGTTAGCCTCGGTCCCCGAACACATCACCCCATGCGACCATGAGCCAACATAAAATTTTCCAAGGCTGATGGGGGTGGATTGTTGACCCCAATCCCTGGCCTAATTATGGTTTGCGACGTGACCCTATTTTTCCACCTACGAGGATATTGGGAAAACTAACTAGGCAAAAAAATACACTAGATGCAGATGAAATCATTGCCTCCTAAATAGTTTAAAGGGAATATTTGTCGCTCACTTTGCATTTTCAACTAATTTGGAGGATGAATAGCAAAAGAAACTTGGGAGAGCCATAATTTGATGAGTTTTTGGTCCTTTTTAGCCCAATAAGAGCCAAGATAGGGTTTTTTGGACATTTTGAATCTAATGGAAGCCTATGTTTTTTAATTGGGGCACTTCCGAAATAAATTTTTGCAGGTTTGAGTCTATGACTGTTGGGGAAATTTAGTGGTTCGAACTAGTTTTGAAGGCTTTTTTAGCATGGAGAGGACCTTGTAGGGGTTTTCTAGCCTTCATATATTATCTGCAATAGTTGTGACTTATATGGTGCATCTCTTGTTTGACTTTTATCATTATTTAATTTTGAGTAAATGGATCTTTTATTAGTTCAATGTGGAATTTCCATACATGTTATGCTCATTTTCAGAGTGAGTACAAGGTCTTGATGTGAGAGCCATTTTCATATTGACTGTAGGTGGTCATGATTTTTACAGTGCGACTTCTTTGTAGGATAATTTTTCCTTGAATGGGAACAAGACACTCATTTTTTCAACACGTTTCATATACTATTTTATCACTTGAATCTATGGAGTGGTTTAGCTTTGTTAGCAGTTCCGAAGATGTAGCCCAAGAGGGGTCAAATCTGTCACCAAATTATGTTTTTCCTCTCTTATTTTTTTTCCTTTATGATTTACATGTGGATATGTTGCTTGTTTAAAGTTCATATGAAAACTAAATCATTATCCTTGAAGATACCATAAAATTTGTTTACATAAGACCCATTTGTTTACTTGCAAAGCATCAGAGGATGGTCAGTTTTTAGGAAGGATAAGTTCTCCTCCAATTTCAGATCATATATTGCTCCACATAGCCATCATTATTATGAATCTCCTTAAACACCCATTTTCATTTAAAGGCCTTCGTTACCTTTGAAAATCCTACAAATACCAAGCATGTTTCCATTTTAAGGTATTCATTACTTCCCCTATATTCTTCCTTTAGTGATCTTCCTATTCACCGTTAATATTCTCTTTGAAATTTCTTGGTTCATCACCCATACAATAAAAGGAAAATAGTTTCAATCAATTGGATTTTCGTGATACTCACAACTTCAAATTTTGATCTTTGATCAAGTTGATCATGTTTAAGACACATTTTTTATTTGGTCCCCATGGCTAATTTTCATCATATTTATTATGATATTCTGCCATTAAATTTCTATATCGAGCCCCTATGAAAATAATACAACTTAATCATTGTGTAGGTTTACAACATTACCATCATTTGTGATCTCAAAAATTTTTATATTCCAAAATTAAAATGATATTTGGAGTACTAGGTTTTCTTTGGAAGGAAATTAGAAGCCATCATCAACAAAAGGCAAAAAAAATTTCAAAATAGGCTACATGAATCCATAGATTGTTGAGGATTCTTTGAGGATTCTAGAAAATGAACCTAAGTAAACCAATGCATAAGCTTAGAGCATTTCTACTATTCCTAGAAAATTATTTTCACTATCACCCTTGATTTCTTTTATTCTTACTACATTGTTATTAAATAATTCATTATTTGTACTACTCTATTTTATTTTTTTCAGGTTCGAGAGGAATGATTTAACATATTTTATGGTAGATTTTATGGAAACATAGAGGTAAAATATATGTGTTTAAAGTGAAATTATCTCCTGTCCTCTTCATATTTCTCTACTCTCAATCTATTTCATTTTACATTTATTATTTATATATACTTTTAAAACTCATAAACACTACATTTTTCCCATGGGAATGGCCCCTTTTTTTCCCAAATATTAGGACCCTTATCTATGTTCTATCACCATTTACACATATTAAGGGTGCATGGAAACTATCTTCATATTGAGTTGTGGCATTGATGGCTCCAACCCTTCCAAGCATTTTGTGGGTGCCTCCCATCATGGGGTGGGAGTGTAGCTCCCACTAGCTCCTTTTTTCTCTTTCATTTCATCCTCGTAAATGGAAACCACCTTATAATATTGAAATATGCCTATTAAGGAATCTAGATCAAGATTTTTAAAACAAAAAATACTATATATTTCATGAATCCCAGACATCAGGAATATCAATGGCGGCATTTTTAAAACAACCACTTCTATATATTCATGCCTCTCAGGCATCGGGCATATCAATGGTGGGATTTAAAAAATAAAAACTACTATATATTTCATGCCTCCCGGCATATCAGTGGAGTTTCCAGGATCGAGGATATTTCGCTTTTGGATGACACTTCTCTCCCGGGCATTAGGCATCTCAATGGCAAGATTTTTAAAACAACAACTACTATATATTTCATGCCTCCTAGGAATATCAATGGTGGTTTCCAGTATTGAGGATATTTCGCTTGTGGATGATACTTCTTCCACGAAAATTCATCCCCTCATTTAAGTACAACATATATTAGATGCATATTATTAGTTTGTGAAAAATATTCATGAAAATACTGATTATAATGAAAATAAAGAAAAACTTGTTTCCTCAGACAAACATATGCATCGACCACGATTGTTGGCAAAGAAATGATTTTGGAAGCCTTATGATTCATCACTATTAGGGTATGCTCGATGCCCTCACCATGAAGGGTGTCCATTAGAATGAAGTTGGCAAGATATGCCCTAATTTTGTGTCTCCATGCACACCATAATGAAACACACATGATTTGGACACAAACAAATCACTGTACATTTCAGTATTATGTAATTATTGCTAATGCCAATCCAAAATCCTATTTCTGTAAATTAATTTTATTAAGGGGAGGAGGTTAAACAATCATGGTTGCATGAATATTAAGCCATTAACTCTATCATGTGATTTCATTTCCATATTTCCTCGAATTTTATCCATCATGGCCAAAAGTCAAAGACAAATGAAATTTCCTCATATTTTTTCTCTCACAGTATTTATCTAAAAAAGAAGAATATGAGAAGGGATTGAATACACACAACATGAAAAAAGATTGAATCTAGATTATTATCTTTGGATGCTTCTCAGAAGTTCTGTTTTTTTAACTATATTTCTTAGATGCAGGGCTTTACAATGGTTGGGTGAATGAATTACCTGGTGTCCTAAAACACACAATATCAAGAGGAAGGGCGAAGAAGGAAGAAAGTGCTTACCATTCCAATTACATTGCCTTTGGCAATACCCAGAAATGTCTATGATGTGCGGATCTTACTCGTCATTACAAAAGTCTTGTTCATCATCATCCAGGTTTTTATACTTACCCATTACTTAAATATCTATCTTGAAAATGTTCAACAAATTTTGAATTTATATATCACAAAACATTAGATCCAATGATCTCAGAAAATGTTTATTTTCGATTGAATTTTGACCATACTCTTGTTAAAAGTTTGACTTTGGGAAATTTTCTGATTTACACACTAAGGTTTCTTTTGCATGACTTAACAAAATAAGGTTGAAGCTTATTTTTCAACTGGCAATCTGGCCTAGATGAACTAGATTTCATATTTCTCAATTTGGCTTGGTTGAAATTCCATCCATTAGCAATTGGCCTAGATGAAATAAAATGCTCTAAAATAAGTTACAATACTTATCCAAAATCCAACCCCTATTACATTTCAAATAATAGACATTATGAAAACATTCATCTACAAGCTATTACTAGATTTCATGAATCAAATTATATTAATAAACTAAAAATAAAAACAATCTCTATTTTGTCACATGGAATTTGGAACAGTTGGAATCAAATGCCCCTAAATATGGGTTTGATCCTTAGGTGTCTAACCTCCTCAAAACCTTAAAATGACATGCAGTTGTCTCCTAAAAATATGTCAATTTCCCTTTAAACAAGGCAAGTTCTGGAACCTATTCTAGCCAACTGTTATACAAAATATTTTGTAATTTTTGTTGAGAAAGGAATTTTAGTGCATATTTTATTAATGCTTGGTAATTCTCTTTTGCTACTTTCTTATGTTCACCAGGAAAAAAATGATTTGAATATTTTATACTGAGAGTAAAATGAACTGTACCTCTTCCTCTACCAGAAGATTTACCTGCTTCAGTTTTCTCAGAAATGTTATTATTCCAAATGTTTTTCATTTTGAGTATTCCAAATTTTCTTCAGAAGTTGCCTAAGAAGTTTGTGTATGGAAGAGGTCATCCTTTGCAACCATACACTGATCAACATTCAAATTTCCAATCAAACATGAACCTTTCACATCTTTTCAACACTCTAATTCCATTATTTTTTTCCCTTCAGCTGTGAAATGCCGGAAATAGCCCCCAACCACTTTAGCAATATGATTATTTTCTACTATCTCAAGACTAGGGTACAAACATCAATATCTAACTTTAGTTTTAAATTAAATATGAACAATCCAATTTGCGATCTTCACCTCATATAAACCTATGAGAGTAAAGTAGTATAATTTTTCACATGTATTGATTGTTCATTCCACCTCCAAATTTAGATAAAATGGAGGGGAGGATGACAAACATGTAGTTATTGAGTCGTTGACATTGTCAATATAAAACAATACTCTTCAAAGTTCAAATGCATCATACATATACATGTGAAGATAATTGTTTGACTACTCACTTGGAAATATGGAATCCAATATAATCTAAACAAGAATATTGATATGATGTGTTAGGGTCCTATAATAATAGGGATCATAATTTTGAATTTTGCTATTTTTTACAGCTTGTAATATTCTACATACCTTTTCTTTTTTGCAAAGGTTTTCCCATATTAAAAAATGAGAAGAGGGTATGTCCTAAAAGAAAAATCAAAGGACCAAAAGGAAAATAAGGATAAAGTATGAACCCCACAAAAAGAGATAAGAATAGATCCTGAAAGTGTTGCACCTTTAAATGCCACTACCTTTAGTTTTGTTTAATTTTGCAAATAATATTGTGTGCAGCTTGTCTAGAATTCCATAATTCATGATGATCAAATAGTTTAATCTTGATTCATTCATATTTTCAATTTCATATCATGCTAGTTAGTGAATAAAGATCTGGCCAAATTGTTTAATCTTGGCATATCAGTAGTTAGGTAGAGAATAAATGAGCTCATCAGTTTAATCTCAGCCTTTGGAAGCTATAAGGTTAGCGATTAGATAGTTTTCTTTTGAAGGAAAAATAAAGGGTCAACAAGCTTAAATGCACCCAATAAATGAAGAAAAATGTGTTGAGAATGCAGCAAGATGATGGAGCTTAGTGAAATGAAGTCGCCTTCACTAAGTGGGCCCGCAGGCAAATTCTGGCGCAAAGTCTATTTTTAGACTATGTCTATTTTTAGACATACGGAGCATAATTTGGGAATTCTACTTGGAGATTCTTAAAGTATACGACATGTCGGTAAAAATAGATGAGACCCTTATTTTTAGGACCCGGGCTATTTTTAGACTGATCTCCTAAAAATATGGAAGTCAAATATTATTTACCCTTAATAATATTTTGACTATAAACAGCAGTTTACTCTCTTGGCGCACTTCAGTTTGAGTCATGGAGGTGGCTCATGCAACTGACACAAGGAATCACGTGGTTCCTAGGGTTTGATGGCATATTGCATGGTTTACTTCAGTTAGACTTCAGTGGCAGAAGTTTTGGAGGAGTTAACGGGACAAATAGTGGAGTTGTGTTCTATTTATTTTAGTTGAACTAGTTGGGATTAGTTAAACTAACTAATCAACTAGATATGAGTGGAGTAAATTAAATAATATTTAATTTACTAAATATTAACTCATTAGTCAGCTCAAGAACACTTCAGTTCACTACAGTGCATGATCAGTTCAGTGAAGACCAGTGAAAGAGATAGATGAAAGGGTAGAGTTAGCTATCAGTTGTAACTATACTGTTGCTATTTGCAACACATAGATAGGTGGAGTAAACTATGAGTATTGCAAAGTTTAGGCTGGTGGTTTATCTATATAAGGAGGCCATCACCTAGCATTAAAATACGCAATCAAGGTTGGCTATCAAGTGGCTAAGGATTGGAGCAAGTGATTTGCTAGATCTAGCTTGATAGTGTGTAGCATGGGAGTTAGTGCATGAGAGCTTGTGAAGAGTTTTTGTACTATGATTGTTACATGATTTCTCCATTATAATATACACAATAGCTGCGGGGTTTTCAGCTATAGGCTTTCCCCATACATCCTGAGTTAATGTGTGATTGATTTGATGTGCGATTGCTTCTATATTATTTCCGCATGTGACAATTAATTGTAGAAGAAGGTTATGTGTTATGCATGCAATTCGAAATTGATGTATGATCGGGTTAATCTTCATTGAATAAGTGATTTATTCAGCTAATTTCTACATGGTATCGGAGCGAGATTAATTGTCGAGATCTATTACGGTGATTGCAAACTTATTTCCTCGGACAGAGTCTGCATGCGGGCCAGGTAGCCTCTGGAATATTCATCCTTCTTTGTAAGGTGAAAGATCTGGTGAAAGCCCTTTGCAGTCAATCTCTGATTTGGAAATAATTTGTTTTCAAGTATAGATCGGAAGCGATAGAGCTTGGAGTTTGGAATTCGAATTTTGCAGAAGGTTGTTCTTCTTGGTGCCGATGTTGAAAGATGTCTTCTTTCAATGGTTTGCGACTCGAATATGCTCTTGAAGGCAGTTCGAACTATGTTACATGGAAGGATCGAATGGAAGCAGTGTTAGAAGATAATGGTCTGAAGGAGTTCGTAGATGCGGATGTCCCAAAGCCCACTGATGCAGCTTTGGTCGATGCATGGCAAAAGAAGATCGCGAAATGTCGAAGGATCCTGTTGGAGGGCGTCGAGGATCATATTGTATCCAGCCTGCATGGAAAGGCTACTCCATATTTAATGTGGAAAGCTTTGACGGATCTATTCCAGAGTAAGAGCGACCAAAGGAAGCTGGCGCTCAAAGATAAGCTCAGGAACATCAAGATGGAGAAGGGCGACAGCATCGCCAAATACCTCACGAAGTTCACTCAGTGCAGAGATGAGGTGGGAAGTGTGGGGGTGGCTGTCAAAGTTTCACTGATTGCATGCTTAGTTTCAAGTATGCTGGGATCGGTGTGGTTCTTGGACAGCGGTGCGTCATTTCATATGACGGGAGATCGGGAGTTGTTCTCGGATCTGGAGGACAAGGATTTGGGTATGCACATCGAGATGGGCGATGACGGTAGATACAGTGCGACTGGTATCGGTACCGTATCCTTTCAGAGGGAGTCTGGTAAACCCTTTGTCTTAAAGGATGTCATGCATGTACCTGGATTGAAGAAGAACCCGATTTCAGTAGCGATGTTGGAGGATAAGGGTTATGATGTGGTCTTCAGCGAAGGAAAAGCTTTCCTGCGCAGTAAGACTACTGGAGAGACCCGGAAGATAGGGGTTCGAACTCAGAACCTTTATCAGTTGCAGGTAGATGACTGCGCAGCTATGGCATGCAAGGCTGGAGATGTGGTGAGCCGGGATGATGAGGGCGAACTATGGCACAGGGGATTGGGCCATCTTCACCATGGAGCTTTGAAGATTCTGCAGCAGATTTCTACTGGACTTCCTAAGGGCACCCTTGCGCAGTCAGATCAGTGCAAGGGGTGTACTTTAGGGAAGTATGTGAAAGCCACCTTTCACGAGAAGGATAATCGCGCCACGACGATCCTTGAGAGAGTTCACACAGACGTGTGTGGTCCTTTCTCAGTTGCTTCGACAGCAAAGCACAAGTATTATGTGATCTTTTTTGATGATTTCTCTCGAAAGTGCTGGATCTTCTTCATGCAGAAGAAGAGCGATACATTCGCAAAGTTCTGTGAGTTTAAAGCACTGGTCGAGAAGGAGTCGGGGAAGAAGGTGATTGCTCTAAGGAGTGATAACGGTGGTGAATTCATCTCGGCTGAATTCAAGGAGTTCTGCAGCGCAGAAGGGATTCGGAGAGAGCTCATCGCACCCCATAGCCCACAGCAGAACGGGGTGGCTGAGCGGAAGAACAGAACGATCGTGGGTGCTGCACGGGCGATGTTGCATGATCAGGGCCTACCCCTTCACTTGTGGGCTAAGGCATGCAATACAGCAGTGTATGTGCAAAACCGTTGTCCTCACAAGGTTCTTGGCATGAGTACACCAGAGGAGGCTTATTCTGGCAAGAGGCCTGATATTTCCCATTTGCGGATTTTCGGATCTCTTGTCTACATGCATGTGACGAAGGATGCGAGAAGGAAGCTGGATCCAACTGCTGAAGTTGGAATATTTGTGGGGTACACTGATACACCTCACAACTATCGGGTGTATGTGCCAGACAGTCGCAAGACTGTTGTGCGACGGGATATAAAATTTCAGGAGGAGAAAGCCATGCGGTGTTCGCTTGAGAGGGAGCTACACTTGCATGCAGATGAGGAGCTGTTAGTTCCTAAGGAGGAGCTTCCGGATGTGGATCAGCCACAAGAGGAGGTTCAGGAGGTGGAAGAAACCACCCAGGCAGCGCCAACCATCAGAGGGCGCATGCGCACTACGGAAGCTGAGCGACTGGCTCGGGATGCAGAGAAGGTTGTAGGACCACCTACAGCACAGCGCAGACAGAGACAGTCACCGGATCGGTACACTGGATACATGGCTCTTATGAGTCAATGTGTTGTGACAGAGCCATCCTCTTTTGAGGAAGCTGTGGAGGAACCCGCATTGGTTGATGCCATGATCGAAGAATATGATTCGATCATCAGGAACAGTGCATGGGAGATTGTCCCAAGACCGGTTGGGAAATCAGTTGTAGGTTCGCGATGGATCTACAAGGTGAAGCAGGCGGCTGACGGGAGTGTGGAAAAGTACAAGGCGAGATTTGTCGCCCGTGGCTTCTCACAGATCGAGGGGATTGACTATGAGGAGAATTTTGCACCTGTCGCAAGGTACTCTTCCATACGGACGATCCTTGCTCTCTCAGCGCAGATGGGGTGGCACATTCATCAGATGGATGTGAAGACTGCGTTCCTCGATGGAGTTATTGAGGAAGAGGTGTACATAGAGCAGCCTGAAGGTTTTGAGATCTTCAGCAGTGAGTCGCATGTGTGCCGACTCAAGAGAGCACTGTATAGGCTGAAGCAAGCACCTCGTGCTTGGTACACTCGGATAGACAGCTACTTCACCGGGCTTGGATTCTCCAAGAGTGAGGCGGATCCAAACCTGTACCAGATTGTGGTGGAGGGGAAGCTGTTGATCATCGTACTGTATGTAGATGATCTGATTTTGACTGGCGACGAGGAGTTGATACTTTCATGCAAGGAGGATCTTGCACGAGAGTTTGAGATGAAGGACCTGGGCATCCTTCATTATTTCCTGGGATTGGAGATTTGGCGGCGCAGCGGAGGACTGTTTGTTTCTCAGGGCAAGTATGCCCGGGAGATTCTGGAGAGGTTCAACATGCAAGGCTGCAAGCCTGTTGATACCCCTCTTCCTGGAGGATGGAGGAAGGGAGATGCTACTTCGGAGGAGGTAGTGAATGCCACTGTCTATCGACAGTTGGTGGGGTCGTTGATGTATCTGGTCAATACTCGACCCGATATATGCTATGCAGTTAACCAGCTTTCGCAAGCTATGGTTAAGCCTACCAAGCTCTTTTGGAAGGCGAGCAAGCATGTATTGCGCTATATCAGAGGCACATCGGGATATGGTCTATGGTACAGACAGGAGGATGGAGCGAAGCTTTCTGGCTTCACTGATGCAGATTGGGCAGGGAGTCCAACGGAACGGAAGAGCACTTCTGGAGGAGTTTTCAGCATTGGGTCGACAGCAGTTTCCTGGTACAGCAGGAAGCAGAGATCTGTGGCACTCAGTTCAGCAGAGGCCGAGTACATGGCAGCAAGTTTGGCTGCATGCGAGGCTATTTGGATGAGGAAGATCCTCGCAGGTTTGTTCAGGTTGCATTTGGAGCCTACGGTGATCTACTGTGATAACCAGAGCTGCATCAAGCTCTCGGCTAATCCAGTATTTCATGATAGGTCCAAACATATCGACATCAGGTACCATCACATCAGAGATTGTGTTCAGCGGAGGATCATGATGCTTTCATATGTTCCCACGGAGGATCAGGATGCCGACATCCTGACGAAGGCGCTCACCAGGAGCAAGTTCGAATTCCACAGAGGTAGGATAGGGATTGCAGATAATCCATATCTTGCTGAGAGGGAGTGTTGAGAATGCAGCAAGATGATGGAGCTTAGTGAAATGAAGTCGCCTTCACTAAGTGGGCCCGCAGGCAAATTCTGGCGCAAAGTCTATTTTTAGACTATGTCTATTTTTAGACATGCGGAGCATAATTTGGGAATTCTACTTGGAGATTCTTGGAGTATGCGACATGTCGGTAAAAATAGATGAGACCCTAATTTTTAGGACCCAGGCTATTTTTAGACCGATCTCCTAAAAATATGGAAGTCAAATATTATTTACCCTTAATAATATTTTGACTATAAACAGCAGTTTACTCTCTTGGCGCACTTCAGTTTGAGTCATGGAGGTAGCTCATGCAACTGACACAAGGAATCACGTGGTTCCTAGGGTTTGATGGCATCTTGCATGGTTGGCTTCAGTTAGACTTCAGTGGCAGGAGTTTTGGAGGAGTTAACGGGACAAGTAGTGGAGTTGTGTTCTGTTTGTTTTAGTTGAACTAGTTTGGATTAGTTAACTAACTAATCAACTAGATATGAGTGGAGTAAATTAAATAATATTTAATTTACTAAATATTAACTCATTAGTCAACTCAAGAACACTTCAGTTCACTACAGTGCATGATCTTCAGTGGAGACCAGTGGAAGAGGTAGATGAAAGGGTGAGTAAAGCTATCGCTGTAACATTATCAGTTGCTATTCTGGCAACACATAGATAGGTGAGTAAGCTATGAGTTCTATTGCAAAGTTTAGGTCATTGTTTATCTATATATGAGCCATCACCTAGCATTAAAATAATACGTAATCAAGGTTGTAATCATCATGGCTAAGGATTGGAGCAAGTGATTTGCTAGATCTAGCTTGATAGTGTGTAGTATGGGAGGTAGTGCATGAGAGCTTGTAAAGAGTTTTTGTACTATGATTGTTACATGATTTCTCCATTATAATATACACAATAGCTGCGGGGTTTTCAGCTATAGGCTTTCCCCATACATACTGAGTTAATGTGTGATTGATTTGATGTGAGATTGCTTTTGTTATTTCCGCATGTGACAATTAATTGTAGAAGAAGGTTATGTGTTATGCATGCAATTCGAAATTGATGTATGATCGGGTTAATCTTCATTGAATAAGTGATTTATTCAGCTAATTTCTACAAAATGCTAGAGTAAACAATGGGTAGGCAGAAGCAAATTTTCACCAGGCATGGAGAGCATAAATTGGTCATTTCAAATCACTAATATCCCCCAAAATACCCCTTTCCCCTCTTAAAAACACCCTTTCCCCTAGCTAAAACCCCATTCACATTACTAATATTCTTTCCCCTTTACTAATTCCCCTTTTCCATTAAAAACATGTAAAAATAAACCATTTTTTACAATGTTTTTAAAATTAAAATATATTGGGCCTCCACATTTAAAAACCTTGCCCTGATATTATTTAAACCCCCTCCCCTCCAAAATTATTTCTATTCCCACCTTATATTAATTCCCCGCTTATTTATATCTCCCCCCCACCATATTCACCCCGGGTCCCACTTTAATAAACTCTGTTTGTTAAGTGACCTGACCCATTATATATTAAAACCTTTTCTTTAAAAAATTTCCCTCCACTTTTGTTTCATTTAAACCCTCTGTTTCATTCAATCCTGACCCCACCTATCAAACCGACCCACAATCGATCCAACACCCAACCACCATCTGATCTCCACCATATGATTCGACGACCCCCAATCCTTTTCGCACACCAAACTTCCCGTTGTTTAGAACCATTCGGAGGTTAAAAAATGGGAGGTTTTGCAACCCCTCCCATCTACCATGCTTCATTCCCCCACTTTATCACACCCCTCAATCATAAACTTCCAAACCATTTATTACCGTGCGGTGAAACCACAAACCACCTCCTTGCATATAATGAAACCATCCACTGTTTCCAATTGAAACCACCTACCCACCATGCCTACATGATAAACCTATTTAACCTGTGCTATACGATAAATGACCATTGCTCGCCTCCCTGCGGACCTCCATTTTATTAATAAATTTATATTTTTGCAGGTGATCTGCATATCAGAAAATGGGATAAACGATTTGCGATACTAGTTCCAAAAATGTTTTAATCTAGAATCTCTAGATTTCAATTTAAAAGCCTTATTCACTAGAGGATTATGAGCAGAAGAACAGATAGAAGCAGGAAAAGGCAGATAAAATAGTATGGTAAAAGAAGAATTTACAGTGAAAGCAAAGGCATTAAAAAGGTATTCAGGTAAAGACAAGTTAAAGTTAAAAGACAAATCAGAAAACAAATCAACGAGGAAGACAAAGCCAGATGTCAAGACCACTTAGCATTTTCTCTTCAAAACCATGTTGGCCACCTCCAGCTTAAATATTGATTTACTAAAAGCTATCAAAATTAATACTAAAGTCAGAGATATTTTAGCATCAATTTAGAAGTTATTATAAAAGTTAATTTTGCAGGCAGTTGGTCAAAGATATTTTAAAGTTAGCTAAGGAGTTAATTTGAAAAGTTATTATTATAGTAGGTTTGTCAGAGATATTTTTTGGCTTGGGCCTTGTATGGTCACAATTGTCAAAACTTAATTTACTCTATAGTAAATGCAGTTTGTTGGGGTTCCCATGTTTGGCAGGTTGGCACTACCAAAGATGAGACAACATCAAAACCACTTTTAGACCTCAGGATCTAGCGCTCCCGGGTCCAGAGAGGGATCTCTCTATGATTTTCAAAGGTATATGTCTTTGAAGTTCGAACGTTAAGATGTTAGGCTAGTTATAAGGCTCGGGTTTGTTTGTTTGATGCTTGTTTGGTTATTGGGAAACTGGAAAGAAGGGCTCAAAATGAGACAAGGCTAAGCAAAGAGGATTTTAAGCAAAGGAGAGATAAATTCAGAGAACATTCAAGACCATTGGGCAAATGGAGTCAGGAAAGGGTTTACTTGCTGTTCAATATGCAGGTTTTCAGTTGGGCTAGTCATCTAAAGCATTGGATCTTAAAGATGATAGTATGGCTTGAAAGGGTAAAAGGGAAGATGAAAGCAAGGAAACCTCCAAGGTGACCTTTAGAAATCAGATCCAGGGACAGGGCATGCCATTGGACACCTGTGATCTAAAATCCAAAGGCTAACTCTTCGGACAAGGAAAACATCAAAGATTTAGAACACAAAGTTGAAAGCCTAAGATCAGAGAGAGACTTTGAACTCCCAATGCTTTGGCATCTAGCTTAAGGGAACTTGGAAGGGTTTAATTAGTTGAAAAGGATCCTAGTGAGATACAGGCATAGTTCTAAACTCCTAGTGTTCCCAATTCGTTCAATTAAATCCTAACAAGAACATCTAAGAAACTGACTTCATTAATTCATACATCAGCTAGCGATATATCTGACCACTACACTGGTTAAATCAATTTAAGATCAATCCTCAGATACACATATAGTAGAAAAACATTCAAGGCAGGGAGAGTAGCAGCATAGGGTACCTAACAAGGGTAAATCCTATGCCAAATTTTTGATGCGTGCTAGAAGAAATGCAATGAAATGAAATAAAACACAGAGATAGAAAAACATCACCAGCTGCTTTAAATCAGGATCCAAAGAAATGTGCTTGTCATATTAAGAGCAACACCAGTCATGTAAAACATTGCCAATAGCTTGAATATTCAGTCTGAACACATCTTCCTCAACCTATCTTACAACTTTACACAGAGAACATGCCTCAAGAGAAACAACTTGCAATTCGCAGATATCTCATCAACAACCTTTACAATGAGTTTCTTCATGAATTTTATAGTTGAAAGAGAGTAGAGGAGGTAGGTGAAAAAATAAATGAAGCTTTAAAACTTAGAAAAGAAAGAGGGCCGAAGTCCATTCTGTTTAAATTCTGTGCATTTATCTCTGGCACTCTTTTGGATGAAAGAGTGGTCTTTGTTAGGCTTCCATTTACTCCGATATGTCTCTGATGTACTTTGGCTGCAGTACTTTGTAGTACTTTTGTGAATAAAAAAAAAGGCAAGTAAATGACTGTGAAGTCTGCCATACTACATAACAAATGCTCTGGTAGCATTAGGACTGCTGTCAGGGTTGAAATCTCTTCAGGAACACGGTAAATAATGGAAACAATATGGGCGCTTGGTCCTTTCATAGGTAGGAACATTTTACTGATGTAGCTACCTTGATGATATGGTTTTCTATGTGTTAGACCTCTTCAGGTCTCCTATGTTAATCACGAGATCTTCCATCTAGTACCTTGCCCTTAAAATACTGAATTAAGGCTTGCATATTTTCAATGATGTGCAAAAGAAATCCTTAACTCTGTACTGATACTCTTTTCCGCTTCAACTGTCTCTGTTAGTGAAATTCCGAGCTTTGGTGGCACTGGAAGGGTTTTGTACTATTAAAATCTGCACCTTTGATGAAAATCATGCTCTAGAAACCTTCCCGAACACTTCTTTTGCAATATCGGTGCTCGAAAAAGATCTCCCCTACGCTCTGTGTCACTGTAATAGTGACTGCGAGCGATGGTGGTTCTTACCGCCTGTAACCTGCAAGAACCCACAACTTAGTTAAGAAAATCCATGCATGGGGGAGATGGTTGAGATGGAATGCTTGTGATGGTGCCGGCGTGACAGGAGCGAATGCTATGGATGCACTGGAATGTAGTGGGAACGTGCAGTGAAACGGTGGGAAAATGTATGTGGAAGTCGGGTGAAATGAAACTTTAATGTCAAATATTAAAATTTAGACGTTTGGCGGGATGATATCATGTTAATGAAAAACAGAGGTTCAGACTTTGAAATGAAATCCAAAGGAAATGCATGTAAATGTGAAATGCATTTGAAAGGTGGGACCCAGAACGGGCGAAGGGTGATTAGTTTTGGACCGTCGATCTCAGGAGGAGATCGATGGCAGAGGTTAAAAGATGAGTTAAAAGAGGCTTCGACGAAGAAAGGGGAATGAAAAGCACGATGCGATGTGGACCATTGATTGGCTTAGATGGACGGCTACGATTGCATCGGGAGATCGCAATCGGGGGAGGCAGAGGGTGAAATATTCAAGAATTTGCGATTGCGATTAGAGGGATGGTGCAATTAAGCGCCGACCGTTGGATCGTGCAGGGGATCAACGGTGGAGATTAAATCAGTGGGGGAAAACAGGCGGGGAGCGATGAGATCTGGATCGTTGGATCTGAATGGATGGACGGCCAGGATTAGATCGATGGATCGCAATTGGCGATTGCAGTCAGGTGACACATTTCAGATTTGCGATTGCGATTAGCGCTAGCCGTCGGATCTGGTGGGAGATCAACAGTTCAAATATAATCGGAGGGGCAGAAGGGAAGGGGCGACGAGCACGCATCGATTAGCACTGGGCCGTTGGATCTATGGAGATCGACGGCTCAGATCACAGCAGGAGTCAATAGAACAAAACACAATCGCATCGGGAAAATTCTGTTTACAAAGGGATGCGCTCGCCTGACAGTTGCGATTGCGATTAGCACCCGGACCATTAGCGCTTGGTTCTAGTGCTGGGTTACGTGGGGAAGTGGTTTGCGGGGCTGGCGGAAAAGGGGATGGGCCTTAATATAAGGTGGAAAGTGGGTTTTTGGGCCCTTTTAAACTCTTTTTAAGGCTAGGAAAAGGTAACGATAGAGGGAAAAAGGGGAAATTAGGCCAAACAAGGGGTATGCGAAGGATTTAAAGGGGATTTTGGGAGGATTTAGAGGGTAAAAGGGGGGAACTTTAATAAAGGGGAAAAAAAAGGTTAAAATGGGACATTCTGCAGGGATACAAGGGGCAAATGGAGGCCTTTTGGAGCACAATTTTTTACAATCAGTGAGACCTTTTGGATGGGAATAGTAGTGAGGGTCTTTAAAAGGCAATGAACACATAGAGGCTTCAAGGATGAGAGATTTTCATGGGAAATGTATCTCTTGAAGGCTCATAACACAATTTAGCCACCTGTTTGCTTGACAAAGTTTTCATAGGTGGCTAACACAGTCTGCCACCCTAGATTAAGGAAACCACCTCATTTGCAGTTAAATACTGCTTGTATTTTCATTATCAAGTTTTGGACTTTGTTTAGACTCTGAGTTGCAAAAATTATTGTCTTGGAGCACCACAACTGTTTTTGAGTTGGACATCAATAATACAAGCACTTTCACATGATCCTTGAGCTATGTTAATGGTGATGTTATCCCTTTATGTTAATGTTTTCCCTTTGTTTTTCCATATTGTACATCAAATTCTCTGATAGAAAAATAGAAAATTTAGATCTAGATATGCTGCATGAGCACCTTAACTCTGTCTGTTACTATTATCTTAATTTTTTCCTATGAAAGAATAACTAAATAATTCTTAAATTCTCTTTAGTATTAATGTACGGTTGTCTTCAATTTTTCTTTGTGAAGTATAGCTAAGGAATTCTTAAATTCTCTTTAGTTTTACCAAACTGTTATCTTAAGGCTTTTCTCTCAAGTTTAGTTAAAGAATTCTTAACTGCTCTTTAATTTCACTAAATTATTATCTTGATTTTTTTTCTCTAAAGACCTGAATGCAGAATTCAGAAGACTGTCTGCTCTACATTTATGTTGAAGTATAGTTAAAGTATTCTTAATTACTCTTTAGCTTTACTAAACTTACAACTTTCTGTCATCTTATATTAATCTTGCCATAAAGATCCATTTGACATTGTTAGCTTTCCCTGTGAAAACCCTTGAAAAGTTGATGCACAACTCAACCCTTTTATGACTGCATAACCCAATGGATTAAGCTTCCCACATTCTATCTATCCAACCAAACAAATAAAAAATCAAACAAACAACCCCAATCTTTATAACTAGCACAAAATCATAAAATATAACAATAAAGCTAATTCAATTAATCATAAATACAGAGAGAGCCCTCTCTGAGCACAGGAAGGATAGGTCCTAGACTCCAAAGTGGTTTGATGTTGTTCTCTGCTACTTGTTCTTGCCATTCTTACAAATTACAGGGAGCTAACATAATGGCGACCATACTAGGGAATTATTAAGAAAACCTAATATTATCAAAACTCAAATAAAAACCCAGTCAAAATACTGTGTGAATTAAGTATTTTTTTCACAGATTGGTTTGTTTTTCAACTATTATAAAACTTTTAACCTCTTTGCGCCTTGGGTATAAATTCCAGCTTCTCTAAGAATCTATACCAGATCCCAACCTAACCCAAACCCTCCTGCAATAGTTGACAATCCAGAGAAAATCCTAAGGAAAAATCCTAGATCTGAGAGTTCAACTATTAGCAAGCCTATTCACAAAGAAAGTTCCCTACCTGAAAACCTTAAAAACTTGCAGGATATCCAATTTTACTGACACTTTGAACAAAGCTTGTTCAGGACTAAATCCTAGAATTGGATAACCTCGATAGTTTTGAACCCATCCATCTTACAGCAGATTCCTATTGCAGAAGCCTCTACCCCAACTCATACACCCACTGTTCACCTTCCTCCATTCAACCCCCCACCTCCCTTTATCAACCCCCCACTTGTTAACCCCCCTTAGGTTCCCCAACCACCAGCCATGGCAGCCTAGTATGCCCCATTAGTCCTACCATTTCCTTTAGTGCCTCTACCATAGGACTATCAGTCCAAAATCCCCCTATTTGATGAAATTAGTTCTACAACAGATCAACAACGTGTGGATAGAATGGATGATTATTTTGATTGTCAAGAGATAGATGATGAAACTATTAAATTAAGAAGATTTTCTCAAAGCTTAGGGGGAGAAGTAAGAAAGTGGTTTAAAGGCCTGACCCCTAATAGTATACATGACCTCCCTGCTTTTCACCAACTATTCCCAAATAAATGCGAAGTCAAGAAAAAACCTCTCCAAATCTTGTCAGAATATGAAAACATCAAGAGAAACATTGGAGAGAGTGTCCAACATTAACATGAAACCCCCACAAGGTTTAGCCCTAATGAAATTTCCATATGGTTTTGACCCAGAGATGGCTTATCAGCTACAAGAGAGAGACCCTCCTACATTAGAAGACATGTAGAGGGGTGCAGTAAGTGTGGAAGCAAATCTGATTGCCAAAAGGGATAGAATGAAAAATGAAAAGAGAGTCACATATAGGGAAGAGCTTGTAACCTCCACATCTGATACTAATATTGATGACCTCGTTAGAACCATGAAGAGGATGATGGAGAGAATCAACCTAAGAATCAACCTAAATGAGAGAGATTTCCCTAGAGAAAACCAAGCAACTCCTCAGAATAAAAACCAGAACCAAAACCAAAACATTAGGAGAAACCCCCCTCAAATAAGACAAAGGGAACAGAGAGGAACCGACCAGCAAGTCAGGCCTCCTTTCCAAGAAAACTATGCTGATGAGGATGAGGGGGTGATTGAAGAGCCAAAATGAAGTCAAATTAATATATGGGAGTTAATGACGAGGATATTGTTTTCCTCACCTAGGAAGAGCAAGACATATTTACCCCAACTCAAATTGAAGAGGAATGCAAAGAATCTGAGGATTATAAAAAAGGATTAAAAAATGCTATCATGGAGGTGCATAGATAGTATGACCTCAGAAGCAAGAAAGCCCAAGACATTCTCAAGAGAAAGAATTCTGAAAATTCTACTAGAAAGGCACCTGAAACTGATCCTATAAAGACAACAGAAAGTTCAAATAAAATGGTTAAAAGTCCTGATAAAAATAAAAAGCACTAGTAAATCAACTATCAGCCCTAACAAAACCGGTCCAGTTGATATCCCTAATGCAAATCAACAATCTGAAGTTGCTGCAAAAATAAATTCTGATAAAACTGATTCAAATTTGCAAAAAACAAAGACACCATTTAGTATTGAGAATCAAATTTCCAAGATAAAGATTTCCATACCTCTCACTGAATTGGTAGGCCAAGATGCATATAGATCCCAAGTTTTGAAAGCACTAAACATAGGAGAAAATACTGATATTGTAAATTTGAATGATGAAAAACATGAACTTTTGTTTGGGCCTGAAGTAGAAGGAAACTTCCAGGAGGGAGGTGTGCCCCCATTTTATGTCAGTTTGAATATTCATGATAAAATCCTACATAATGCCATGTTAGATTCAAGAGAATTTCATAACCTCATGCCAAAGGTGATTATGGAGAAACTTGGCCTTGAGATAACTAGACCATACAAAGACCTGTACTCTTTTGGCTCTAGTAGAGTTAAATGTCTAGGCTTGATCAAAGATTTCTGTGCTACTTTAGCATAGATACCAGCCAAAATTCTAGTAATGGATATTGTGGTGGCTGACATCCCCCCTAAATATGGCATGCTTCTATCACGCTCATGGGGAGCCAAGCTTCAAGGCACCCTCCAAATGGATATGACCTATGCTACCATACCAGTCTTTAGTCAACCAAGAATATTGTATAGGGAAACTCATATGAAATACATGTGAGCAGTCAAGAAAAGATTGATAACTCCCCCCTCTATTCTGTCCACTCAAACCTTGATTCAATTATCCTTTACAATGATGAAAAAATTAATGAACAAGTAGCAGTTAATGAAAAAATAGCTGAAAAAGAAGAAGAAAAGGAATAACAATCAGACCAAATAGAAAATGAATAACACAAGTTTGAACCTGAACCTCTTTGGAGCATGAGGTTTGATGGTTCTTATGGCAAAACTGGATTAGGAGTAGGTGTTTCGGTACACAACACTAAGAACAACCACACAGAGGGTCACTCTTACAAACTAAACTTTCAGTATACAAATAATATAGCAGAATATGAGGCACTCCATCTAGGGTTACAATTAGTGAAGAAATTAGAAGCCAAAAGGATCTCTGTCCATGGGGATTCTGAGCTAGTCATTAGGAAAGTTAAGGGAGAATATTTAGCTAAGCATCCTAGATTGAGAGCATACAAGAATGCTTCCCTTGACCACCTAAAAACATTCGAAGAATATGACCTTGCCTCTATCCCAAGAAATCAAAGTATCCGTGCCAATGGACTAGCATTTGTAGCCAGCACTTGTCAACTACCTCATCCTAACAAACAATACACAGTACAGGTTAAACACAGACCAGCAGTCGCTGATAATATGAGATATTGGAAAGTTTTTGAAGATGCCCAACAGATTGAAGATTTCTTGCAATCCAAAAATAAGTTTGAGATTCCAAATTCAGACCTAGATCATGAAGAGGACTTCTCTACTGAGGAACAAACATACAGGGAGGAGCCCCCTCATGATGTTGATATAAATATGGTATCAAAGAAAGACCCACATAAGACAGAAATGTGTGAAGATTCAGAAAAAGAAGAATTTGAAGTGCTACAGTTCAGAGACAATACCTTGCCAAGAGGACTTGTCCCTCTAGAAGAACTTTTTGATTTCAATGATGTTGCTAGAAAGCCAAAAATGGAATCCACTGAAGCAAATATAGAGGTGTGAAATCTAGGCAATAAGCAAGAGCCCAAGATGGTAAAGCTATCAAAGACATTGCTAGCACCTATAAAGTAGAAATATATTGAGTTATTCAAAGAATTTATTGATGTGTTTGCCTGGAGTTATGAAGACCTGAAGTCCTACGATATTGATATCATCCAACACAAAATTCCACTCAAAGAGAGCCAGAATCCCTTTAAAAAGAAACTATGCAGAATAAATCCTGTCCAAATGCCACTGGTTGAGAAAGAGATCAAGAAAATGTACAATGTTGGGGTAATAGTCCCACTCAGGTACTCAGAATGGGTTTCAAATATTGTACCTGTGAGGAAGAAGATAGAAGAGATTAGACTATGCATTGACTTCAGAAATATAAATAGAGCATCCCTGAAGGACAAATACGCTTTACCAAAGATGGACCACATATTGGAAAGGGTAGTAGGCTCCAAAAGGATCTATCTGCTAGATGGCTTTTCAAGTTACAATCAGGTGTTGGTGCATCCAGACGATCAACACAAAACAACTTTAACTACACCTTGGGGCACCTTTATGTATGTAAAAATGCCTTTCGAATTAATGAATGCTTGAGCCACTTTTCAAAGATCAACGGATATTTCTTTCTAAAAAGAAATGGTTTTCTTCATTGTGATATATATTGATGATATCACAGTCTATTCAAAAATTGATGAAGAACATCTAGCTCATTTGAGAAAGGTCTTTGAGAAATTAAGAAAGTATGGTCTGTCTCTAAATCCTAAGAAATATTTATTTGGCCTTCAAGAAGGAAATCTTCTAGGTCACATCATATCTGAAGACAAAATCAAGATTGACCCTAATAGGATTGAGGGAATATTGCAAATCAATCACCCAAGAAATATCAAAGAGTTGCAATCTCTCATTAGAAAGATAAATATTTTAAGAAGGTTTGTACCAAACCTTGCAGAACACTTGAGGAACATCACGAACATGCTCAAAAGAGACTCAGGAGTCAAATGGACTAAGGAAGCAAAGTAGTATTTTGACCTAGTGAAGCAAGTGCTCACACAAGCACTGGTTTCGATCAACCCTGACTTCACCAAAGATTTCTTTTTTTTTTCCTTTGCATCATAACAAACAATTGTTGTCGTATTACTACAAAAAAATACAAAGGTACAGGAGAATCCCATAGCATTATTTAGCCAAGCTCTAATAGATGCGCCTTTGAAATATAAAATCATGGAAAAGCAGGCTTTTGCCTTGATCAAAGAACTAAAGGATTTCAGAGTCTACATTCTGCATTCACCAATCATTTCATTTGTGCCCCATACAGTGGTTAAAGACATCCTAACACAAGATCTTGATGGAAAAAGAGGAAAATGGATTGTTGTCATATCAGAGTATGATTTAGAGATCAAACCCACCAAATTAATCAGAGGACAAGGACTGGCTAAACTAATGGCTGAAACAAATTTTTAAGCACTATAAATCAATATGATCTACTCACTGGATGAAAAGGAGGAGCTGGAAACTCCACCCATTGAGGAAGAATTCCTAAATTCTCCCTGGTATGCAGATATATTATATGTACTCTTTAATTTAAATTCTCCTCCTAGTTTGTCCAAAACAAAAGTGAGATTTTTGAAATTAAAAGTTGTAAATTTCTGCATTCTGGAAAAAGTTTTATACTGGAAAAATTATGGTGGTGTATTGCTTAAATGTTTTCCTAAAGCAAATGCAGATAGGATTATGCATGAATTTCATGAAGGGGATTGTGAAGGCCACCTTTATTGGAAAACCACTGTTAATAAGATACTTAGGGCTGGTTTCTATTGGCCTACCCTTTTCCCAGACATCCACAAAATGGTGGTGACTTACCATAAATTCCAAAACTTTGAGGGAAAAAGAAAGCTGCTACCTTTGCCATTACAACCCATCTCTGTTGAAGCTCCTTTTCAACAATGGGGTCTAGATTTTATTGGAGAAATCCACCCTTCCTCCTCTACCCAACATAAATGGATCCTTACTACAACTGAATATTTTACCAAGTGGATAGAAGACATTCCTTCTAGGACTGCCACAGACTCAGTAATTATTATATTTCTTGAAACCAATGTTCTATCTAGATTCAGTTGTCCTAGGAAAGTCATTACTGATAACGTTGTTGCCTTTAAATCCAAGAAAATGGTGGATTTGTGCCACAAATATCACATTAGTTTGGGTCATTCTACAGCTTATTACCATCAAGGTAATGGGTTGGCTGAATCCTCAAATAAGAGTTTGGTGAACATCATTAAGAAGTTACTGGAGGAAAATAAGAAATCATGGCACAACAAATTGGTACATGCATGATGGGCAGACATGCTGACAAATAAGAAGTCAATTGATATGCCACCCTATCAGCTAGTCTATGGAATGGATTCAGTCTTCCCAACAACCCTAGGGGTGCTAGTAATGAAGCTCATTCAAGAAGTACAGTATGAAGAGAATGATATATAGAGAAGAGTAAGCCAAGCCATTCAGCTGCAACAATCCAGAGAACGAGTATACAATAGAATGCAGGTGGTACAAGAAAATATCAAGAAAATCTTTGACAAAAGGACCAAATAAAATTATTTCAATGTTGGAGACAAATTACTAAAGTGGGATTGTAGAAGAGAGGATAAAGGCAAGCATGGAAAGTTTGATAACCTATGGAAAGGTCCATACATCATTCATTCTGCAAGGGGTAATAATGAATTCTTCTTACAAGAAATGGATGGAAGAGAGTTGTTTGAAGGTCTTGTCAATGGAAGGATTCTAAAACATTATTTCAGTTAAGAATCTCAGTTTAAATTTTCTTCATTGTAGATAACATTGCCTAAACAAATTTCAAACAGGATATTGGACAAAATTGGAGCTCGAAGTGAAGGCTATAAGCCTAGTCTGATAAAACAAAAGGAAAAAAAGAAAAGAAATAAAAAGAAGAACAGGGGTATGTAAAAAAGGAAAAAATAAACCTCATACAAAAAATGAATGTTTCTAAAAGTGTTGCAAATCAAAGTGTCACTACTTTCAAGAAGGCCTTGTTTGATTTTACAATCTAAACATGATCGTCCAAATTTTGAATTTTTGCTGATAAGTTAGAAAATGAAGATTTTCCAAACTATTTAATCTTGTCTTATCAGTAGGTATGTAGAAAATGACATTGGTTCAAAAGCTTAATCTGAACCAATAGGAGAAATATGGGATAGGTGGTAAGTGAGAGGTTCAAAAGAAAAAATGATGTCAAGGTTTGCAAGTATAAATGCACCCCAAAAGGAAGAAAAATTATTTGAATCATAAGTTGGGTAGGTATGTATGAAAAGGATATCTCAAAACACTTGATCATGATTTGAAGTTTTCAATTTCAGGTTGTTTATTCAGGCTCAAGATCAAGTGTGTTTCAGACTTCAGTCTGTAGTGTTAGCACCTAATTTTAACCTTAGGCTGAAAGAAGGAAAATCAGGGTAACCTCAAACCATGCTTAGCCTTGTAGCTAGCCCTACAAGGTTAGGAGAGGGCTCTCTCTGTGAAAAATATTCAATGAAATATAACATCAAATGATCTTAGGCTAGGTATAGTAGCTTGAAATGTTTTATCAATTGTCTGGGTTGTATGGATCAGATGGGGTTGGGCAGTTTGAATCTCAAAGATACAGGGTATTCTATGGGGCAAGGTAGGCAGGAATTTTAACAGCTTTGTTTTTAATAATGATGGAATGTTAAGACTGCTGAGAAGATGAAAGGGGCATAGGAGATGGATCCTCTTCAAACAACAGAAAACATAAAGTATTGAATGATTTTCACAAGGCAGAGCATTATACAATGGATTCTACCTATCTATCTTGAAAACATTCAACCAAAAATGTAGAATGAATGAATGGCAAACATAACAATTAACAAATGATCACAAAGGAAAGAACAGTGCTAAAATCCATACCACAGGGATCCCATAAATCAGTGTTGCATTTCTTTATTAATTCCCTGCCAAACTGTTACAAAATGGAGCGCAGAGCATCCTCAATGATTTCCAACTTATTCCACCCTTTTTTTCCCCGTTAAAAATGATGAAAAACTACATTAAATAGATCAATTTTCAAGGGGGGCGGATCCACAGAAAGAGGAGCTGTTTCATCAGCCCAGAAACTAAAATCTGAATATAGGAAAGAGACTAGCAGAATGCCTCTAAAAAAAAGAAGAAACAATACATTTTGACCATCTAGAGGATTTACAGTTACTCAAACGAGGAGAAGAGAGACAAATATGGAAACAATCCCTTCATTTATCATTGATGTCGATGCCGAGATGATTTCTGTGTTTATATTTAGCTCACGGCCTTAACAAATATCTTTTTCCCTTTTACTGAAGAAAATGCCTTTGAAGCCAATGAAAATTGAATTCGCCAGTTTAATGAAGAAAAGCCCCTTTTTTCATTAAAAAAGAGCGAAAGGAAAGGTAGTGGGCCCAAAAATATTGCAATCGCAAATCGACATCGGAAGAGGGGAGGGAGCATGTCGTAATGGGGCGATGCAATGAAAACTTGCGATGTGATGGGAGGCTGATGGTGCGAGGGGATAGCGATGACTTGCGATGCAATGGAATGATTGGATCGGAGGCATCGGAGGTGGGTTAATCACAATCAAAAATCGGCGGGGAACTGTCATAACATATGGTGGGGGAGAAATCGCGATATGCGATGTGCGATGGAGGAAACAGAGCGATGGAAACAGTGGGAGAAAAGGCCGATGTGATGAGGGTTTTAAGAAATATTTTTAAAACTATTATAATTGAATTATCACTTTTTACAAATGGAAAAACCCCTTTTATCTTGAATGGGCGGAAGGGCTTTTAGGTGGGACCCGGGGAAAATCGCAATCGCAAATCGGGAAAGGGAGTGGGTTTGAAGTTAAATGTTGTGGGAAATGCGAATGCGATGGGCGATATGCGATTCATCGCATCAGTAGAAGGAGGTGCGGAGGGTTTAAACATGGCGGGGTGGAAATATGCGATGCGATGGAATGACTTATCGCATCGGTAGAAAACAATAGGCGGGGTTTTAAATATCGCGGGGACCTGTGCGAAGTTGCGATGCGATGGTGCGATCGGATCAGAGGTATCAGGGTCAATCGCATCGGAGGTGGTCAGTCAGAGGTGTGTCAGTCAGGAGCCCATGAACTAATGCGATGCGATGTGATCACGTCAGAGGTGCGACATCGCATCGGAGTTGTTTAATCGGGGGTGGGTCAATCGACCATGCACTTTTGCGATGCGATGCGATCGGATCGGAGGTGACTCAATCGCATCGGAGGTTTGTAGGAGACGACAATGAAAATACAAAGGGAAATTTGTAATGAAGGTTTTAAAATCATATGAAAAGGTAGAAATTATAAAGTTTAAGGGACCAAATGAGAAAGAAGGGTAAGGTTAGGCTTTTGGGGGCTTTTATTCACTTAGGCATATCTTCCAATCCAGAAGTCAGTTTTGGGAGCATGATATATCACTGGAAAGCTCTTTTTGGGATCTTTTTGATGAAAATACTTAAAATGTGATTTACATTCAAAATATTGTGGAGAAAACCTTTGGAAACCTGGCAAAGAAAAATCCCCTTTGGCTTTATGGAGATAGCAGCTTCTGCAGTTCAACTTATTACATACGGAGACATAAAATTACATAAAAGATGATAATAAAAAAAAAGTACCCTGTTTTCACCTCAAAACTTGTTTTGAGGTGACAATTACATCCAGCTAAAATAACAACTTCTTTTATTTTCTAGATACCAAGATTTTGAGTTTATTAGGCATCCTCATGTCCTTGCTGCTTTTATTGACACTTTCCTCATTAATTTGAATATGATGAGACCCTATAACCTGATGAGACCAACACTATGACTTGAAAACATTCATTGCGGAGTGAAAGTGAATCATGACTTGAAGACCATAGAGGAGAGAATCAACAAGTTTTCACATGAGGGGAAAAATGATGAAAGACCACTACCATCAATGAATCCATGACCTAATGGAATGATGAAAAATTATAGTATGGGACTCCTACTATGTAAATGAAAAAGAGTAAATTTGATCACTGATGGAAATATGACAAAACTGACACTAACATTGGCTCCAATGGGGATGGTAGCACCTTAGGTGCCAAGAACACCGTAGACCAAGTGCCCTTATCCATTGGGCAAATACGGTCAAAATACTGAAAAATGATGATATGTAGACTGAATCTGACTCAAACTATGACTGAAAACTAAATTAAAACCAGCAAACCTTACACATATCATCCAATTTTTATAGCCTGCACCTCGGGCCCCAAACTTCAATGATTGTGTACTTGAAATCTGACCAGCAATGGCATGGTATATACAATGACTGTGACATAATTTTGGACCCATTATCTCAAAAGTGGTAGTGCTTCAAAAGCCTACCATTCACTTGCCCTCTAGGGAAATCTTGGCCATCCATCTTTGTCAGCAAGAAAGCATTCTGTCCCCTGTATGCTGAAATATTATACGGTCCTTTCCACAGGTTATTGAACTTACCATGCTTCCCTTTGTCCTCATTTCGTGCATCCCATCTCAACACCACATCTTCCAACTGAAATTTTTCTGCTTTGGTTTTACGGTCATAGATTTTCTTTATCTTTTCCTGCAACTGGATAGTTTTCTGAGAAACTTCCTCCCTTGTTTGCTAAAGGTGGATCATTTGATTGATCCTAATTCATTGATTATCGTCCTCTTTGCTGCCAGCTTCTTGCAATAGTCTCATGACCGGAACCGTAAGCAATGTAGGAAACACAGAGTCAGTGCCATAAACTAAATCAAATGGTGACATACCTATGGATTTCTTGCTGCTGACTCTATCTGCCCATAACACATTGATGAGCTTTCGATGCCAATTCCTCTTATTTGCTTCCAGCATTTTCTTGATTATGTTTACCAGAGATTTATTTGATGATTCTGCTAGGCTGTTGCCTTGTGGGTAGTATGCTGTCGAATGCCCCAACACAATATTGTATTTATCGTAGAATTCCACCATCTTCTTGGATCTAAATGTTGATGTGTTATCTGTTATGATTTTGCGAGGGAAACCAAAGCGAGATAAGATATTTGATTCTAAGAATTGAATGATTACTGTATCCATGGCATACCTTGCTGGAATGGCCTCGATCCATTTGGTGAAATAATTAGTACCTGTCAGGATCCATCGATGTTGTGTTGATGATGTGGGATGGATTTTCCCTATGAAATCAAGCCCCCACTACTGAAAAGGAGCATTTACTTGAACTGGTTTCAAAGGAAGAGGAAGCAGTTTCCTTTTTCCTTGGAAAATTTGACACTCATGACAGCTCATTACTGTTTTGTACAAATATGAAAATAAAGTGGGCCAATAATATCCTGCAATCAACAATTTGTTTGTTGTTGTTTTCCAAAACAAATGACCACCAAAATCACCTTTGTGAAAGTCATGCATCACCTGCTGAGCCTTACCTTCAACCAAATAATTAAGTAGAATACCTCCTGGATCTTTCTAATAAAGAGCACTGTTTAAAATAAAGAATTTAGCAGACTTGAGTTTTAGTGATCGACCTTTGCTTTTAGACATCCTTGGAGGTGGTGAAAGATGCTGAAGAACATAAATTATGTCTGAATACCATGGTGATTGTAGAAATATTTCTTAAACTGGAACGAGTGAACCATCATCTTCATACTTTGACATTGCTGCTATGAGTTTTATGTCTAGAGCATGGAGGTTTGATTGTGCCATTAGTTTTGCTAAACCCTATCCTTTGCTTAACTTTGTGGGTTTAATCTCCAAATCGTATTCCAACATTTCCGCTATCCACTTACCTCTTCTTCCCTCTAGATCAGTTTGCATTAGGACATCTTTTACTACCGCATTAGGAACATATGCTATGGTATGTGAATGCAGAATGTATACTCTAAAATCCTTCAATGCTTTTATAAGAGCCAGTGCCTGTTTCTCAATGATATTATACTGCAAGGCAGCATCTCAAATGGTCCTACTGAAAAAGGTAATGGGCTGTTCAATCTTATCTCTCTTTTGCATCAATACCGCAACCATGGTATGCTCTGATGCAAATGAAAATATAATGAAATCTTGAGTGTAATAAGGACTAATCAAGACTGGGGCATTGGACAGAGAAACATTTACCAGATTAAATGACTTGATAGCATCCTCGCTCCATTTGACAGAGCTATCATTTTTCAACATGTTAGTCATTTCTCATAAATGTTCAGCCAAATTGGGCATAAATATGCGCAAGAAGTTCATCTTACCATTGAATGCCTGAATCTCCTTTTTGTTACGTGGCAAGTTTATGTGCTGAATTGCCTCCACTCTTGAGGGATCAATGTGGATACCGCCTTTAGAAATGATATGACCCAGCAGCTTTTCTTCATTCATAGCAAAAAGAATTTTCTTCGGATTGAGCGAAATCCTAAACTTTCTACATTGCTGGAATACAACCCTCAAGTGGTGCAAATGTTCATCATCAGAACCAGAAAACAATGTCAAATCATCCAAATAAACAACCAGAAAAACATCCTTTTCATTAGCAAAAGCGATATCCATTGCTTGCTGGAAATTGTCTCCAGTGTTCTTCAGTCCAAATGGCATTTTGGCATACTGGAAAGTTACCCAAGGTGTTGTGAAAGTAGTTTTGTCTTGGTCTTTTTCATGCACCAAGATCTGATTATAGCCCGAGTAACCATCGAGTAGTGACATCCTTGATGCTCCAACTACTCTTTGCAGAATATGATCCATCTTCAGAAGGGGATAGTTATCCTTTAAGGATACTTTATTCTGATTCCAGAAATCTATGCACAACCTTATTTCTCCTGTCTTTTTGCGTACCGGGACCAAATTCAAAATCCAATCAGAAAATATAATTGGGACAATGATACCATCTTTATACATTTGGTTTACCTCTTTTTCAATGGATGGAAGTAGCTTTGGGTTGATTCTTCTCAGCTTCTGTCTAAATGGTTTCTGATCCGGCCTGATGGGAATAGTATGATGAATTATATTTTTGTCATACACCTTAAAATATGAATAATTCCATGCAAACACATCAAAAAATTCGGAAAGTAATTTAACATACTGTTCCTTTACCTCAGGGGACAATGCTTTTGATAAATTCACAAGCTTAGGCTTGTCAGTTGTTCCAAGATTAACATCCTCAACTCCTTTATCAGTAGACACCAAGCTTGGCTTCCTTGAAACATCATCTTGATTAAAAAGCTCCTCCAAAGGTATGAGACCTCTAGGAATTACATTATCTTTCAACTGCAACACGTCCATCTGATTTGCTTTGATTTCTTGATCATCGACATCATAATCACCCTCTATGGAAGTATCCTTGAATTTTCCTTCACTCTGCAAAAAATCATTGATTTCATTGTCATCCCAAAACACTTGTGAATACCTTAAATTATCCAGAATAGTAGGCTGATGTTTGACATAAATTTCAAATTTGTTGCTGGAATTCATTGGAATCTTCAAATTGCTTGCAGTAGTGGCAAGAGAATCTGCAATAATATTCTGCATTTGGGGTACTGCTGTCAAAGTGTATTCAGAAAACATTCTTAGGATGTCTAGGACCACATTTCTGTATGCTCTCAATCACAGATGCTTTGCTTTATACTCTCCCTTTACCTTTTTGATTATCAACTCTGAATCTCCATAGACAAAAATTCTCTTTGCATTTAACTTCTTCAAAATTTTCAAACCCGCAATCAAAGCCTCATACTCTGCTTCATTGTTAGAGCAGTCAAAACCCAAGTTGTAAGCACATACTCTAACATTACTAGGAAATTTTTCAGGCTGGAAAATAGGGCTTCGAATCCACATTCCTATACTAGCACCGTCCTTACCAACAGCTCCGTCAAAATCCATGCTCCAAAGGCCTTCTTCATCTTCTTCTAGATGCTGAAATTTTGCTTCTTTCTCTACTTTATCTTAACTAATTTCTGCATTTTCCTGCTGTTCATTGTCCTTTTGTTGCTAGCAGGTAGAAGTCTCAGAAATGCTTGTTGCTTTATCTTTTTCCTGTCTAAGGACTTCCCTAAATTTTTTTGAGATTTCAGGTACCTCATCTACTTCTACCAACTGAACATTTTCATCATTCAAACCACCATATGAATATAATACAAATGACTCTAAATCTGTGTGGACTGCATTAATTGGATGATTAACTGGCTTCTCTTTGCTAGTGATCATATATTTCATTTTCTTCTCCCTGTATAGTTTTCTCAACTGATCGAATACGAGAATAGTGGCATAAGAGAAATCAAGCTGTATGGTTCCCTTCAGTTTTGCAACCCATGACATGGACAAAAGCATTCCAAACCATGGTGGAACATTGACAACAACCACATCCATCAAAACATTCTTGGTTGGGATTTGATCTAAAGATACTACCAAGTCCTTGATAAGACCAATACAATGGATCCTACCGGAGTCAAAGGAATAAAAATCATGGTATTTGCGGGTAATATCAAGACCCAATTTCTCCATAATGGCTTTGGGCATCAAGTTGTACGAGGCCCCGGAGTCCAACATAGCATTATGTAAAATGAACTCATGCAATCTAAGACTCAGGTAGAAGGGAGGGACTTCACTTTCTTCTGACTGACCTTCTATGGCTGGACCAAAAATGAGTTTAGGATAGTAATTTTCAACATTTACCATATCTGATATAGAGTCTATTTGCAAAATTCTAGACACCTGATGTTTATAAGTGATATTTTTTACCAACTTAGTCAAGGGCATGGACACCTTCAGATTAGAAATTTCATTTTCCAAATTAAAAGAAGGAACTTTTTCTACCTCTTTGATGAGAAAATCTTTCTTCTCCACTTGCTCTTTTGTTGCGCTACGCTGATTCTTTTCATTTGCAATGTTAATTATTGAGGATGCCTTGCTGGGAGAGGGATTAACAGGCTCTTTCCATTTTCTTTGAGTATTTGAGGAGTCATTCCTTGATTGCAGCTCTTTCCTTTTCTGAATGGGATTGATTGGCATATATCTGCTCCTCAAAGAATACTGCTTCTCTTGCGCTGACAAAGAATTCATATATCCTCATTGATAATCACTAGACTCTTCCTCTATTGCTACATCATTGGCCAATATGAAATCTTCATCTCTCCTAATGTCTGGAATCACTGTATATTCTTCATCTTCTGTGAGAAAGATGGGCGCACCATCGGTAGTGAAAAAATGGTTAGCTTCAACTACCGGATCATCATCATCATCTATTTCCATTCCCTGAACATAATTTTGCTGCAAAGGAGTTCTGATTTGCTGCTGTTACGTTACTTGGTCCTGTGCTTAATGTTACCTTTGCTTAATTCGGAATTGGGGCTGCTGTTGTCCTCTAAAATTTGGATTCCTGATTTGTGCTTCAGGTCTATCTAAAATAGTCAACCGATCAGCCATCTTCTCCATCGTTCGGATCAAAGTATCCATCTTACTATCTGAAGGAGATGCCTCTTCTTTCATAGTTACCCTCTTTTCGGCTCTTGTCTGCACTCTTCTGGCCAACAAATTTTCTTCTACGCTCACAACTATTTTCTGCATATCTTCAAGTGTGGTAGGGTCTCGTTCTCATAGTTGATATGCCATATGAGCATCGAAACCATTTGTAAATTTGAGCAAATCTAACCCCATGGGGGGTTTTAGGTTGGCCGAAATAGCATTATACACAACATTAAATCTCACACAATAATCTTGTACACTTTCACCCACATTTCTTTTAATATTTTCATATTCAGACAAGATTTGGAGTGGGTTTTTCTTTACCTCCCACCAGTCTAAGAATTGTCTATGTAGCTCTAAAAAAGTGTGGATAGAGGCTGCTGGTAAGGCTCTAAACCATTTTCGAACTTCATGTCCAAAGCTTTGGCCAAACAATCTCGTGGTCACATTTTTTTCCTCTACCTCATGAAGGTCAAAAAAGTCATTCATCTTATCAACATGTTGCTGGGATGTGATGCTTTGAGTGGCATCAAAGAAAGGTATTTTACTTTGGTAATCAATAGGCCTATCATTCAGATTCTGAGGTAAAACTAGGGGTGCATACCAGGTAGCCATGACTTGAGGTGGATTTACAACAATGTTTGTGCTCCTAGGATTCAAGGGAGTTGTTGATGGATGAGTCGAAAGCTGAGAATTGACTTCTGAAACTAATGGGAATGTTGATGAATTAAGGGCAGGAAATGTTGTTTCTGATAACTTTGAAGGCTCAAGGGTATTGGTTATAGTGATAGATGTCTGAGGGGAATTTAAAATATAATCATCAATTGATGTGTTTGCCCTTTGAACTTCAAGATCCACAAGAAACTTAGGGTCTAAAGCTGTGTCATCAAGTGCAATTTCAGATTTTTTTCTGAACAAAGAAAGCTCAAAACACTCATCAAAAGAAAGGTCTTCTACAAACAACCACTCATTGGGCCAGGTGCGGGATCTGAAAATATGTCTAGGGCTTATTGAACCTTCTTGTCTTCTAATTATTTGTGGAATGAGATTAGGATTTTCAAATATAGGGGGAGGATTTGGATCAGGGTTGGCCCTGGTGTATTTCCTTGAAGCCAGTGTGGTTTATTTTCTACTTTACAATGTTTTATTTCAGCCTAGCAAACTCTGAACCTCATTATCTAGAGTCCAAGAATTTATATGGAAGATACTACTGGGGTGACCAGTATTTGGTTTTAAGTAGTTCCCCAGTATGGTCGCCAAGATGTTAGCACCTAATTTTAACCTTAGGCTGAAAGAAGGCAAATCAAGGTAACCTCAAACCATGCTCAGCCTTGTAGCTAGCCCTACAAGGTGAGGAGAGGGCTCTCTCCATGAAAAATATTCAATGAAATATAACAGCAAATGGTCTTAGGCTAGGTATAGTAGCTCAAAATGTTTTATCAATTTTCTGTGTTGTATGGATCATGTTAGACTCCTATACCAATAGGTGTCATTTTTCATGATTGTCTTGATTGAACTATGGAATATGTTCAAACCTTTTTCTTGAGCAAAGGTGTTCCATATTCTTGAAAAACCAAAAAATCAAAAAATTAAAAAAATGTAAAGAGGGTATACCCTAAAAGAAAAATCAAAGGGTAAGAAAAATAAATTGGTCAAGAAAAGTGAAAGAAATGAACCCCAAACAAAAATAGACCAAGGAAAGTGTGCAAATCTAAATGCCACTACTATTTTATTTTTGTAATAAAGCAATTGTGTGCAGCTTGTCAAACTTTTGCCACAATTTATGAAGAGTCAAACTGTATAAACTTGACTCATTCATGTTTCAATTTCATGTTGTAGAATAGAGAATAAATATCTGACCAAACAGTTTAATCTTGGCAGATAAGTAGATAGGTAGAGTTTATAAAAGGTGCTCAACAGTTTAATCTGAGCCCTTGGATGTAATAAGTGTAGTCTTAGATATATTTGCCATGTAAAAAGAAAAAGATTGATAAGGGTTTGCAAGTCTAAATGCACCCTAATAAAGAAGAGAAAATGGTAGTGTAAAGTAGTTAGGGTAGGTAGATGGTGTTGCAAAGTCCCATGTGATGAATGGTGGTGTTAAATGTGTCTAATTTTCTACTTTCATCACAGATTGCAAAGGAAGGTGATACATTGGAAAATTCACAGAAAGCAAAGTCAAAATCATTAACTTCCCACATCACTTTCTCCCTAAGATTTTTACTAATTTCCCCAAAGTGCAAAGGTATTTGAAGATTAAAAGGGCTCAAGGCATTTCCTTGACTTTTGGAGGGACCGGACCCTCGGCCTGATGATCAAAAAGACCTAAGTACTTGAAGTTATCCATCATTGCACTCATTCACTTTTAATATTTTCCTAAGTAAAATCCCATTTTACTTAGGAAAATCATGCAAAATTCCATAAAACCCTCAAAATTACTTTTTATCTTAAGTTTAAGTGATGAAGTGATTATAGTGCAATTTGCTTCTAAAAACTTCACTTTCTTGGTTATATTTAAGTATTTTGAGTTTACATTGTCCCTTATCATATTAACTCTAACTTATATATTAAATCCCTATGAAAATCACCTCTTCCTATTATATTTAACTCCTTCTACATAAATATCCCAAAAGCCCATCTTATTATAAAATTTCAACCAAAGTATTTATTTTCCAATTATTCATAAAAGACCCACATTATGTGCCCTTTGGTTAGAAATATATCTTTATAATCTATCCCCGCCCCTATGGATAATAAATTACATTGATTTATTACCATATAATAACAATATTGAAAAGGTTTTAAACATATGTTTTATGTTTTAAACGGAAAAAACAAATAAAACCAAAGCCCCGCCGCAACCCCAACTCTCATAAACCATTGAGATTAATTAATCACTTGGATTAATTAATAATCACATCCCTCCACCAATCAATAGTGTCCCGAAATGATTAAAACGATAAAACAATGCGTCAGGCCCGCCCATTAAATTCCCCGCTAATTTCCTGTCCGGATCACCGTTGGATCGTTCCATTCAAGATCTACGACACTCAAACATTCCGCTACCCATCCTCCATCTGAAACTTAATGCGCGAAATCAAAGCAGTTTTGAAACAGTACCCAGGCCACGTGTTGATTGTTCAATGGAATCGCTGCCTCCCCGTCCAAAACCACCTGCCCCCAAAAGCGGTGCGGAATTTACCGCTTACTGCCCATTCCCTGTGACGTGTCCACTGTACCATGCTGACATCATCTAATAAAATAATAAAAAATTCCGCCACCCATTGACTTTGTGAATGAAACAAAATAAGCCCGCGTTTTTCATTTTTCTCATTCATAGTGAACGACCAGACTCCCATGCAGTAAAACCATTTGTAACCCTACTGCGCCACCTGAAGCCTCTGTTAACCAATTCGATCATGGTTTACCTCCCAAAAATCATTCTAGATTCACTCCACAGACCTCTCAAAATCAAATGAAACCTTTTCGACCTCCCCTGCAAACCAATGCTTTCTTAACAATTTGTTTTGTTTTGCAGGTGATCAGAAGACCACATCCTTGGATAAACAGTCTTAATACTAGTCATAAGACTTGTTTACTCCAATATTTTTATCAAATCTATTCAAACAGAGGTTAGAAAGCATAACAGTTAAAGAGTATCAGTGGTTAAAGTGTATCAGGTAAAAGTCAGTGAAAGTTAAAATGAAGTTACAGAGTAGTCAAAGGTAAACAGTAAAAGTAAATACAGAAGGCAGTAAAATGGTAAAAAGAGATGAGAATACTTTCACCAATAGTGAGGTTTGTCTAAAGTGAAAGTAAAACAGTCAAAACAGCAAGAAAGTAAAAAGATGAAAAAACATAACAAGAAGGAACATTTTTGCAGAAATTGCATATTTTAGTCATAATTTTGTAGAAACTATTGTGATCAATATAAGATGAATTTTACAAAACTGAAGGAGGTTTATGTTCTTAAGAGGGCCATATACAAAAACCTCTCTCACTTTTCTAACAACCATTATGGTTTTGGAAATATTAAACAATGTTGGAAAGCATTTTTGCAGAAAATTCCAGTTTAAGTCATCATTTTGCAGAGAGGATTGTGGCCAATAAAAAATACTTCATAAAAAACTGAAGGAGGTTTTTATTCCTAAGAGTCCCATATACAAAAACCTATCTCAGTTTTTTCACAGTGATTTTATAATGAGAGCTACATGCACATCTTTACAGGCCATTTTTTAGACTCTGTAAAACTCTATTTTACACATATTTTTTACAGAGACTATTATGAACAGCTGGAGAGGAATTTTGGGAAAATGAAAGAGGTTTATCTCACCAAAATATTAATCCACAATAAAATCTTTCACTTTTTACATATCTATTACGGATTGAGAAATACAAAGGTATCATTGGACCCCAAGTTTGCAGAATTGTTGGAGCAGAATTCACAAAAAAGGGAAGCAGTTAGTGACTTGGATGCCTCATCATCAAATAAGAGTTGGATCAAATTCGAATTCTCCTCTTTGTCATCACCTATCCATCAAAAATAGTGCCAAATAGATGCATTATTTTGAGTGTCCTTTACTTAAGTTCTATTTATGTAAAATAGTTGGAGAGATTTGTGAACCAATTTTGATATTTTTTTCAAGATATTTTAGTTTAGAATTTGTATAAATACTTCACTCTTGGAAGTATTGTGGGTGGATTCTACTACTTTGCTGTGACATTGATGTTTTTGGAATAAAAATGTTTTGGAGAAATTTATTTGTGGCTTGCTGGATGACAATTTGAAGCTCAGGACTTTTTGCAGGATTCATGTGTCGGACTGCAGTTCAATAAGTCTTTCTATCTTATGTCTTAAGTTTTATATCTGTTTATATTATCATCGTGTCCATTTCTGAATAATTGACATAAAAGAATAAATCATAATTTACTTAATTGTACTCTGATTTCAATTGTGATTATTCTAAATGTTTTCCTCTAAATTAGTTATAAGCAACGAATTCTTAATTGCTCTTGCTTCTCTAATTTAAGCATATTGATTACTATAGTAAAGAATTCTTTACTGCTCTTTATTTGTAATCATTCCATTTCTTTCTTTTGAACATGTTGAAAGATTCTTGAGTGCCTTTCATCCCTTCAAACCCATTCCATCCACTTGAATTCCTTAAAATTGTTCTCTGTTTGGCTATCTTGCCCTGCAAAGCCATCCTGTGTGTAGAAGATTAATCCAGTAAAGCCATCCTTTGACTCCATAGCCCAATGGCCTGAAAATATTCAACCTTGCCCTTAGTTGGCGAATTCCACCATTTTCAAACACATTTCTTGGACTTATAACTAGCCTAAAACTTTCTAAGAAAAAAGACAAATCATAAAGAGAGAGCCCTCTCTGGATGCAGATTGGCTAGATTCTGCATCCGAAGGTTGGTTTGTGGTTACCTCGGGTATACTTTCCTTTTCCACAACTTCAAGGAAAACCTTAGTGATAACAGATCAGATGGGGCTGGGAAGTTTGAATCTGGGGAATTAAATCAGAGATACAGGGTATTCTATGGGGCAAGGTAGGCAGGAATTTTAACAGCTTTGTTTTTAATAATGATGGAATGTTAAGACTGGTGAGAAGCTAAAAATGGCATAGGAGATGGATCCTCTTCAAATAGAAGAAAACATAAAGTATTTGTAGAAATTTGAATAACTGATATATTATTCACTGAGATTCTCTTGATCACACACTATTTTAACTTCATGCACAATACAAAATCTCTTCTACCATTGATCATTAATTGTGGAAATAAAAACAATCGCATGCGCACATTAAAACCATAAACAATCACACATATGAACACAATATTTTATGGGAAAGCTTAAAGCTGAAAACCCCCAACTATATGTATATTATATGTCATATAGATCATGTAACAATAATTATACAAAGCTCCTCACAAACTCTCAGTATAATCTCCTATTGCTACACACTAATCAAGCTAGATCTAGCAAAACACATGCTCCAATCTCTGCCACCTGATAGCCTGCCTCTACTGCGCAATCCCTGCTGAAGAATGGCTCACAATGAACTTGAATTGGTCCAGCCTGTACTGCGCAATCCTCATTGGCATTTCCAATCACTGTGTGTTTCAAATCATGCAACAGTATAGTCACAACTGATAGTCACACTGCTCTTTCACCTACCTCTTCACTGGTCTCCACTGAAACTGTCCATGCACTGTAGTTAACTGATGTATTCTTTAGTTGATTAATGAGTTAATAATAAGTGAATTAATTAATAATTAATTCACACCACTCTCACTAGTATCAATCAGTTAGACTAGATACAACTAGCTCAACTATGTTTAACTCAGTTAAACTAAACACAACTCCATCAACTAGCTCAATAACTCCACCAAACTCTGTCACATGAGTTCTAATTGAAGTATCCATGCAATAGCTCCACTTAACCCTTAGGAATAGTTTAATTCCTTCTGTCAGCTCCTGTGCCACATCTGTGCACTTAATTGAAGTGCTCCAAGAGGATAAGATAATGTTTATAGTCCAAATATTATTAAGAGCTAATAATATTCGACATATCTATTTTTAGACTGGCGATCTAAAAATAGATTTCGCCCAATATGTCTAAAAATAGAAGTCCATCTATTTTTTTGACTTGACCAACCATCCACAAATAGCATCCTGCAACTCATAGAACATGACCCATATGCCTAAAAATAGACTTTGTGCCAAAAATAGCCTGTGGGCCTACTTAGTGAAGGCGACTTCTTTCCACTAAGCTCATCATCTTGTTGCAATCTCAACACTCCCTCTCAACAAGATAAGGATTATCTTCCACCCCTATCCTGCCTCTGTGGTATTTGAATTTTCTCCTGGTGAGCGCCTTCGTCAAGATATCAGCATCCTGATCCTCCGTGGGAATGTATGAAAGTAACATGATCTTCCGCTGCACACAATCTCTGATATGATGATAACGGATGTCAATGTGTTTAGATCTATCATGAAATACTAGATTAACCGAGATTTTGATGCAACTCTGATTATCACAATATATCACAGTAGGATCTAAGTGTGAACTGAACAACCCAACCAGGATCTTCCTCATCCATATAGCCTCGCATGCAGCCAAACTCGTTGCCATATACTCGGTCTCTACTGAACTGAGTGCCATGGATCTCTGCTTCCTGCTGTACCAAGAAACTGCTATCGACCCGATACTGAAAATCCCTCTAGATGTGCTCTTTCTATCCGTTGGGCTCCCTGCCCAATCTGCATCCATGAAGCCACACAGCTTCACCTCATCTGACTGTTTGTACCATAATCCATATCCTAATGTGCCTATGAGATATCTCAATACATGCTTGCCTGCCTTCCAATAGAGCTTGGTAGGCTTAACCATAGCTTGTGAAAGTTGGTTAACAGCATAGCATATGTCGGGTCGTGTATTGACCAGATACATAAGCGACCCCACCAACTGTCGATAAACAGTGGCATCCACTACCTCTGCCAATGTAGCATCCTCTTTCCTCCATCCACTAGGAAGAGGAGTGTCTATAGGCTTGCAGCCATGCATGTTGAACTTCTCCAGTATCTCCCGGGCATACTTGCCTTGAGACACAAATAGTCCATCACTGCGTTGCCAAATTTCCAATCCCAGGAAATAATGATGGAGGCCCAAGTCCTTCATCTCAAACTCTTTTGCAAGATCAGCCTTGCATGAGAGTATCAGCAGTTCATTGCCTGTCAAAATCAAATCATCTAGATAAAGAACAATGATCAACAACTTACCCTCCACCACAATTTGGTATAGGTTTGGATCCGCCTCACTCTTGGAGAATCCAAGTCTGGTAAAATAACTGTCTATTCATGTGTGCCAAGCACGAGGTGCTTGTTTCAACCCATACAACGCTCTCTTGAGCCTACACACATGCGACTCGTTGCTGAAGATCTCGAAACCTTCGGGCTGCTCTATGTACACCTCCTCCTCAATCACTCCGTTGAGGAACACAGTCTTCACATCCATCTGATGAATGTGCCACCCCATCTGCGCTGAGAGAGCAAGAATTGTTCGTATGGAAGAATACCTTGCGACGGGTGCAAAGGTTTCCTCATAATTGATCCCCTCAATCTATGAAAAGCCTCGGGAAACAAATCTTGCCTTGTACTTCTCCACACTCTCGTCAGCTGCCTGCTTCACTTTGTAGATCCATCTCGAACCCACCACTGATTTCCCTTCCGGCCTTGGGACAATCTCCCATGCACTGTTTCTGACAATCGAATCATACTCTTCCACCATGGCATCTACCCATGCGGGATCCTCCACAACTTCCTCGAAAGAGGATGGCTCCGTCACGATACACTTGCTCATAAGAGCCATGTATCCAGTATACCGGTCAGGTGACTTTCTCTGTCTGCACTATGATGTAGGTCCTCCTACAACCTTCTCTGCATCTAGAGCTAGTCGCTCAGCTTCTGTAGTGCGCTTCCACCCTCTGATGGTTGGCACTGCATGAGTGGTCTCTTCCACTCCATGAACCTCCTCTTGTGGCTGATCCACATCCTGAGGCTCATCCTTAGGAACTAATAGCTCCTCATCTTCATGCAAGTGTGGCTCCCTCTCAAGTGAACACTTCATGGCTTTCTCCTCATGAAATTTAATATCCCGTCGCACAAAAGTCTTGCGACTGTCTGGAAAATACACACGATAGTTGTGGGGTCTATCAGTGTACCCCACAAATATCCCAACCTTTGCGGTTAGCTCCAGCTTCTTCCTGGCATCCTTAGTCACATGAATGTAAATAGGTGAACCAAAAATCCTCAAATGGGAAATATCAGGCTTCTTACCAGAAAACGCCTCCTCGGGTGTACTCATGCCAAGTATCCTGTGAGGACAACGGTTCTGTACATATACTGTAGTATTTCATTCCTCAGCCCACAAGTGTATGGGAAGGCCCTAATCATGCAACATCACTCGTGCAGCACCCACGATTGTTCTATTCTTCCACTCAGCAACCCCATTCTGCTGTGGGTTATGAGGTGCTATGAGCTCTCTTCGAATTCATTCTGCGCTGCAAAAGTCCTTGAATTTTCTAGAGATGAATTCACCACCATTGTCGCTCCTAAGAGCCTTCACCTGCTTCCCCGATTCTTTCTCAACCAGTGCCTTGAAATCACAGAACTTTGAGTATGTCTCGCTCTTCTTTTGCATGAAGAAGATCCAGCACTTCTGAGAAAAATCATCAACAAATATCACATAGTACCTATGCTTTGCTGTCAAAGCTACTGAGAAATGTCCACACATGTCTGTGTGAATTCTCTCAAGGATCGTCGTGGCGCAACTATCCTTCTCGTGAAGGGTGGCTTTCACAAATTTTCCCAAGGTACATCCCTTGCACTAATCTGACTGTGCAAGAGTACCCTTAGGAAGCCTAGTAGAAATCTGCTGCAGTATCTTCAAAGCTCCATGGTGAAGGTGGCCCAATCTCTGGTGCCACAGCTCGCCATCATCTCGGCTCACCACTCCTTATGCCTCGCCTGCCATTGTTGCACAGCCATCTACCTGCAATTGATAAAGGTTCTTAACTTGAACCCCTATCCTTTGGGTCTCACCAGTTGCCTTACTACGCAGGAAAGCCTTTCCCTCGCTAAAGACAACATCATATCCCTTATCTTCTAACTTGGCCACCGAGATAAGATTCTTCTTCAATCCTGGAACATGCATCACTTCCTTAAATACGAAGGGTTTACCAGACTCCCTCTCAAAGGAAATGGTACTGATACCGGTCGCACTGTATCTACCATCATCGCCCATCTCGATGTGCACTCCAAGATCTTTCTCATCCAAATCAGTAAACAAATCTTTATCTCTGGTCATATGAAAATATGCACCACTGTCAAGAAACCACACCGAACCCATCACACTTGATACCAAGCATGCGATCAACGAAAAATCCAGCTCAAACTGCGAGGCTAAGGCCTCTCCAGCTGCAGATCCAGCAGCCTGCTTATTTTTCTTCTTCTATGGAAAATTAGTGGCGTAATGTCCGTGTTGGTGACAGTGAAAGCACTTCACCTTGGACATGTCCTGCTTCTTTCCTATCACACCAGATTGAGAATAATTTTTATTTCTCTTCCCCTTCCTTTCTTTGGCAGCCAAATCACAATTTTCTTCATCAGAGTTCTTTGATGAAGATCTATCCCTGGTACTTCACCTTATCTCCTCTTGCACAAGATCTGACCAAAGTCGCTCCCATCCTGGAAATTTCTCCCGACCATTGATAGAGTTCTGATAGGAATGCCAACTCTTCAGAAGCCCAAGGAGAGAAAATCTCACCAAGTCCTCATCATCTACAGTCACCCCCACACTTCCCAGCTCATCCCTGCATTGGATGAACTTCAGTGAGGTACTTGGCCATACTGTCACCTTTCTCCATTTTTATCTTCCTGAGTTTATCCTTAAGCGCCAACTTCCTCTAGTCGCTCTTGCTTTGGAATAAGTCTGTCAATGCTTTCCACATCAAGAATGGAGAAGCCTTAGTATGAAGGCTGGACACTATGTGATCCTTTACACCTTCCAATATAATTCTTCGACACTTTGCTGTCTTCTTTTTCCATGCATCAAGTGCGGCAGCATCGCCAGAAGCAGGTTTTGGAATTTCTGCATCTATGAACTCCTTCAACCCATTGTCATCCAACATCGCCTCCATCCTGTCCATCCATGCAATATAATTCGAGCTGCCGTAAAGGGCATACTCCAATCACAATCCGTTGAAAGACATCTCAACTTCGACACCAAGAAAGCACTGCTGCAAATTCGAATTCCACCAGCACAAAACTCAACCGCTTCAATGTTTTTTGCAATTGCTCCAATGATCAATATCGCTCTAATACCATGTAGAAATTTGAATAACTGATATATTATTCACTGAGATTCTCCTGATCACACATTATTTTAACTTCATGCACAATACAGAATCTATTCTACCATTGATCATTAATTGCGGAAATAAAAACAATCGCATGCGCACATTAAAACCATAAACAATCACACATATGAACACAGTATTTTATGGGAAATATATAAGCTAAAAACCCCCAAATATCTGTATATTATATGTCATAGAGATCATGTAACAATCATTATACAAATCTCCTCACAAGCTCTCAGTATAATCTCCAATTGCTACACACTAATCAAGCTAGATCTAGCAAAACACATGCTCCAATCTCTGCCACCTGATAGCCTGCCTCTACTACGCAATCCCTGCTGAAGAATGATTCACAATGAACTCGAATTGGTCCAGCCTGTACTGCGCAATCCTCATTGGCATCTCCAATCACTATGTGTTGCAAATCATGCAACAGTTTTGTCACAACTGATAGTCACACTGCTCTTTCACCTACCTCTTCACTGGTCTCCACTGAAACAGTCCATGCACTATAGTTAACTGATGTATTCTTTAGTTGATTAATGAGTTAATAATAAGTGAATTAATTAATAATTAATTCACACCAATCTCACTAGTATCAATCAGTTAGACTAGATACAACTAGCTCAACTATGTTTAACTCAGTTAAACTGAACACAACTCCATCAACTAGCTCAATAACTCCACCAAACTCTGTCACATGAGTTCTAACTGAAGTATCCATGCAATAGCTCCACTTAACCCTGAGGAATAGCGTAATCCCTTCTGTCAGCTCCTGTGCCACATCTGTGCACTTAACTGAAGTGCTCGAAGAGGATAAGATAATGTTTATAGTCCAAATATTATTAAGAGCTAATAATATTCGACATATGTATTTTTAGATTGGCGACCTAAAAACAGATTTCTCCCAATATGTCTAAAAATAGAAGTCCATCTATTTTTCTGACTTGACCAACCATCCAAAAATAGCATCCTGCAACTCATAGAACATGATCCATATGTCTAAAAATAGACTTTGCGCCCAAAATAGCCTGCGGGCCCACTTAGTGAAGGTGACTTCTTTCCACTAAGCTCATCATCTTGTTGCAATCTCAACAGTATTGAATGATTTTCCCAAGGCAGAGAATTATACAATGGATTCTACCTATCTATCTTGAAAACATTCAACCAGAAATGTAGAATGAATGAATGGCAAACATAACAATTAACAAATGATCACAAAGAAAAGAACAGTGCTAAAATCCATACCATAGGGATCCCATAAATCAGTGCTGCATTTCTTTATTATTTCCCTGCAAAACTGTTACAAAATGGAGCGCAGAGCATCCTCAAATATTTCCAACTTATTCCACCTTTTTTTCCCCCTTACAAATGATGAAAAACTACATTAAATAGATCAGTTTTCAAGGGGGGCGGATCCACAGAAAGAGGAGATGTTTCAACTGCCCAGAAACTAAAATCTGAATATAGGAAAGAGACCAAAAGAATGCCTCTAAAAAAAAGAAGGAACAATACATTTTGACCATCTGGAGGATTTACAGTTACTCAAACAGAGGAGAAGAGAGACAAATCTGGAAACGATCCCTTCATTTATCGTTGACGTCGATGTCGGAATGATTTCTGTGTTTATATTTAGCTCACGGCCTTAGCAAATATATTTTTCCCTTTTACCGAAGAAAATGCCTTTGAAGCCAATGAAAATAAAATTTTCCGATTTAATGAAGAAAAGCACCTTTTTTCATTGAAAAAGAGCGAAAGGAAAGGTAGTGGGCCTAAAAATATCGCAATCGCAAATTGGCATTGGAAGAGGGGAGGGAGCATGTCATAATGGAGCGATGCAATGAAAACTTGCGATGCGATGGGAGGCCGATGGTGCGAGGGGATAGCGATGACTTTCCATGCAATGGAATGATCGGATCGGAGGCATTAGAGGTGGGTTAATCACAATCACAAATCGACGGGGAACTATCATAACATATGGCCTGGGAGAAATCGCGATATGCGATGTGCGATGGAGGAAACAGAGCGATGGAAACAGTGGGAGAAAAGGACAATGTGATGAGGGTTTTAAGAAATCTTTTTAAAACTATCATAATCGAATTATCACTTTTTACAAATGGAAAAACCCCTTTTATCTTGAATGGGCAGAAGAGCTTTTAGGTGGAACCTGGGTAAAATCGCAATTGCAAATCGAGAAGGGGAGTGGGTTTGAAGTTAAACATTGTGGGAAATGTGAATGCGATGGGAGATATGTGATTCATCGCATCGGTGAAAGGAAGCACAGAGGGTTTAAACATGGTGGGGTGGAAATATGCGATGCGATGGAATGACTTATTGCATCGGTAAAAACCAATAGGCGGGGTTTTAAATATCGTGGGGACCTGTGCGAAGTTGCAATGCGATGGTGTGATCGGATCGGAGGTATCAGGGTCAATCGCATCAAAGGTGGTCAGTTGGAGGTGTGTTGGTCAGGAGCCCATGAACTATTGCGATGCGATGCGATCGCGTCGGAGGTGCAACATCGCATTGGAGTTGTTTAATTGAGGGTGGGTCAATCGACCATGGAATTTTGCGATGCGATGCGATCGGATCGGAGGTGACTGAATCGCATCGGAGGTTTGTAGGTGACGGAAATGAAAATACAAAGGGACCTTTGTGATGAAGGTTTTAAAATCATATGAAAAGGTAGAAATTATAAAGTTTAAGGGACCAAATGAGAAAGAAGGGTAAGGTTAGGCTTTTGGGGGCTTTTATTCACTTAGGCATATCTTCCAATCTAGAAGTTAGTTTTGGGAGCATGATATATCACTGGAAAGATCTTTCTAGGCTCTTTCTGATGAACATACCTAAAATGTGATTTACACTAAAAATCTTGTGCAGAACACCTTTGGAAACTTGGAAGAGAAAAAGCCCCTTTGGCTTTATTGAGATAACAGCTTCTGCAGTTCAACTTATTACATACAGAGACATAAAATTACATAAAAGATGATAATCAAAACAAAGTACCCTATTTTCACCTCAAAACATGTTTTAAGGTGACAATTACATCCAGCTGAAAGAACAACTTCTTTGATTTTTCCAGATACCATGCTTTTGAGTTTATTAGGCATCCTCATGTCCTTGCTGCTTTTACTGACACTTTCCTCATTAATTTGACTATGATGAGACCCTAGAACCTGATGAGACCAACCCTATGACCTAACAACATGAATTGCGGAGTGAAAGTGAATCATGAATTGAATACCATAGAGAGGAGAATCAACAAGTTTTCACATGAGGGGAAAAATGATGAAAGACCACTACCATCAATGAATCCATGACCTAATGGAATGATGAAAACTTATAGTATGGGACTCCTACTATGCAAATGCAAAAGAGTAAATTTGATCACTGATGGCAGTATGAAAAAATTGACACTAAAATTGGCTCCAATGGGGATGGTAGCTCCTTGGAGGTGCCAAGAACACTGTAGACCAAGTAGCCTTATCCATTGGGAAAATACGGTCAAAATACTGAAAACTGACGCAATGCAGACTGACTCTGACTCAAACTATGACTAAAAACTAAATTAAAACCATCAAACCTTACACATATCATCCAATTTTTATAGCCTTCACCTCGGGCCCCAAAATTCAATAACTGTGTACTTGAAATCTGACCAACAATGGCATGGTATATACAATGACTGTGACATAATTTTGGACCCATTATCTCAAAAGTGGTAGTGCTTCAAAAGCCTACCATTAACTGGACCTCCAGGGCAATCTTGGCTGCCCATCTCTGTCAGCAAGAAAGCATTCTATCCCCTGTATGCTGACATATTATACGGTCCTTTCCATAGGTTATTGAACTTACCATGCTTCCCTTTGTCCTCATTTCGTGCATCCCATCTCAACACCACATCTTCCAATTGAAATTTTTCTGCTTTGGTTTTACGGTCATAGATTTTCTTTATCTTTTCCTGCAACTGAATAGTGTTCTGAGAAAATTCCTCCCTTTTTTGCTGAAGGTGGATCATTTGATTGATCCTTTGCTAATTATCATCCTCTTCCCTACCAGCTACTTGCAATAGTCTCATGACCAAAACCATAAGTGATGTAGGAAACACAGAATCATTGCCATAAACTAATTCAAATGGTGACATACCTATGGTGTTAAGCCCCTATATTAATAGTTTAGTCCCTTATTATGTTAGTCTAACCCCACTTATTGTTATTTTTGTACCCCTGTAACCCCCATATTGTTATTATTGTGCTCTTACATTATTATTGTTAGGTCGGCTAGGATTACATTGTGGCCCACTAGGATTACATTGTGGCCCCATGGACTCCTATATATAGAAAGGAGGTTTTGTCATTTGTATCATCCAAGAATTTTTCATTCATGTAATGTATTGGAGGTTTCCCCCTCGAAGTGGCTTATTTCTAAGGCGTTGATATATTTTTTCTTCTATTTTTGGAGCTGGTTTCACAACATTTGGTATCAGAGCTTGGGATTCTAGGGTTTTGCTGCTCCAAACAGGTCATCGTGGCATTTTCGCTATAACTTTTTTTCTACGAAGTTTCAGAAGCTGAAATTTTTAGGGTGCGAAGCTGAAATCCTGAGGAAGATTGTCTAAAAATTTCAGAGCTTGGTTCGCAATATTTCGGAGATATCAGGCTGTGGGGGGTCAGAGTCTTTCGAGCTCCTCGCGAGTCATCGTGGAATTTGCGCTATAACTTTTTTCTACGAAGGTTTAGAATTTGAAATTATTATGGTGTGAAGTTGAAATCCTGAAAAAATTCTTCAAAAAATTTCAGAGCTTGGTTCGCAATATGTTTGGAGATATGATCTGTGGAAGGTAGTGCTTTTTCAGGCTCCTGAATTTCATCTCAAAGAGGTGATCGTGGGAAAATTTCAATAAATCTCTCTCTGAGCAGTGGATTTGAGTGCCATTAAAAGTATTTGCAAGTACACAGACTATAGTTTCTTGGCTATCAATTTCAGAGACAAAGGACAAAACAGTGACACGTGGCAAGTCCTACAATTTCGCTCCACTGAACTAGTCCATAATTAGTTCATTGTGGGAGATTAGACACAACTTTGTCTTGGAGAATCCAAATCAGGTCAGACCTGTGGAATTCGAAAGATAATTTAGAGGGCTACGTTGGTACTGAAATTTAGATATTGAAGAGCCGAAATCATAGAGATAATCCAATTTCAATATCGATCTCCTCAAAAGAAAGAAAAAGGTGAGTATTTTTTTTCCAAATTTCATAATTCTTGTTTGAAGAATCAATTTGAATTGATTCCAAGGGCATATTGTAGAATATATATCAGTATTGGGTTCTAAATAATGGCCCCAAGAAAGAATTCACACCAATTATGCCTTTAGAAGGTTCTACTATGACTCATGAAGACGAAGAATGGTGACATGACATATCAAAATTACAAGAGCAAGTGCAACAAATTTCGCTCTTGCAAGGAACAACAAAAAATGAAATGGAAGTTTTGAAGAAAGGCATGGAAACTAAGATGAATGGTTTGGAAGCTAAGATGGATGGCATGGAAGTGGGCATGGAAGCTAAGATGGATGACATGGAAGCTAAGATCGATGAAAAAATGAAAGTCAACATGGAAAACATGAAGAAGGATCTAAAAGTAGACATCGAAGGTTTGGCAAGGTTGATATAAGAAATGTTTCCTAATGGTGAAAAGATGGTAGAGGAAACTCATGATGAGAACAAAATAAATGTTAATCGTGATTTCATAAACTCTACTGTGGGAGGGAAGAACCACCATATTCCAAAAATGGATATGAGGAAGTTTGATGGAAAGGATCCTGTAACATGGATACTATAGATGGAGCAATATTTTGATATCCATAATGTGAAAAATACACAAAAGGTACGCATTGCAACTTTACATTTAGAAAAAAATACATTTGTATGGTATCGACGGCTTTGCTCCCGTAAAAAAATTGTCACTTGGTCAATTTTTACGGAGGAAATGATAGCACATTATGAGGATACAAAGAGCAACACCTTCTTTAGCCAATTGATAAATCTCAAACAAAAGGGTTTAGTGGGGGAGAACATTGAGGACTTCCAAAAATTGAATATAAGGGTAACTGATATTCCAGAGGAACACAGGATTGATCTCTTCATAGGCACTTTAAAGGATAACATACAACATGAAGTTCACGTTCTGGAACCTGATTCATTGGAGAAGGCATTCAGGTTGGCAAGAAAAGTTTAATGTAAAATTATGGCGACAAGGAAGCCTACCACTCAATTCTATAAAGAAGGAAGTGTGGCTACGCCTAGATTTTAACAACCTACAAGGTTGACACCACATCAATTGGAATAAAAAAGAGCAAAAGGGCTTTGCTACAGTTGTGATAGCAAATACACTAAAGGTCATAAGTGTGCTGAGAAGAAATTATTTTATATAGATTGTGAAGAGGAAGAAGAAAATGAACAAGAAGAGGATATACACTAGGAACCAGTCGTAGAAGAGGAAGAAATGAGTCTGACCATATCGTGTAATGCACTGGCAGGAATCACCACTCCTCAAACTCTCAAGATAGAAGGACATATCAAGAAGAAAAAGGTAATAGTGTTGATTGATTCAGGTAGCACCCATAATTTTATTCATTGTAAGGTAGCGAAGGAATTAAATTGTTTCCTATACCCAGCACCAGAATGTCAAGTGATGGTTGCAAATGGAGGAACTATAAATTGCTCTGGAAAATGCCATAATATCAAGCTAACCATGGGAGAATATGTATTGAATAGTCCAATGCTTTCCATTCCGATGGGAGGTGCTGATGTTGTACTAGGAGTACAATGGTTACAATCTTTGGGGATGGTAGCTTTTAATTTTCAAGAACTTTTCTTGAAATTTTTTTCAGAAGGAAACAAGTCGAATTACGGGGTATTGAAGGGAATCCAGGAAGGATAATAAGCTCTAATGTCATGACAAAGCTTCTAAAGAAAGAACAACGAGGCATAATTTCACAATTATGCTCCCTAGAAGTTCCGACATCAAAATCATCTATTTCTGCAGATCTCCAACAAGTCTTGGAAAATCATTCCAAGGTGTTTAAAACTCCCAAAGGACTCCCACCTATTCGTGATCATGATCATGCTATTCATTTGATTCCAGGAAGTGCTCCTCCAAACATCAGGCCTTATAGATATCCTTACTTCCAAAAGAGCGAAATTGAACGTATGATTGCAGAAATGTTAGAGGTGGGTATAATTCAACCTAGTCAAAGTTCTTTCTCTGCTCCCGTAGTATTGGTACACAAGAAGGATGGATCATGGCGAATGTGTCCGGATTATAGGGAGATCAATAAGCTCACCATTAAAGATAAATTTCCCATTCCTGTGATTGATGAATTATTGGATGAATTACATGGAGCAATTTATTTTACCAAGTTGGATCTTCGTTCAGGATATCATCAAATTAGAATGAAGACGGAAGATATTCCAAAAACATCATTTCGAACTCATGAGGGTCATTATGAATTTTTGGTCATGCCTTTTGGCCTTACCAATGCACCTTCTACATTTCAAGGGCTGATGAATTCCATTTTCAAACCCTTCCTTAGAAAATTTGTGCTAGTATTTTTTGATGATATACTAATCTACAGCAGGTCTTGGAAGGATCATGTTGAACATGTTGACAGGGTGCTCAAACTATTGCAGGAGAAACAATTATATGCAAAAAAATCCAAATGTTTCTTCGGAGTACAAGAGGTGGAATATCTGGGTCATATTGTATCTCACGAGGGTGTTAAAGTAGACCCTAACAAAATTAAAGCCATTAAGGAATGGAAAGTCCCCACAACCATAAAGAATTTGTGAGGATTTCTCGGGTTAACAGGGTATTATCGCAAGTTTGTTAAGAATTATGGGAGAATAGTAGCACCTCTAACAACATTATTGAAGAAAGATGCATTTTCATGGACTCCTGAAGCAACTAAGGCCTTTCTTGCTGTTGACTCTATCTGCTCATAACGCGTTGATGAGATTTTGATGCCAATTCCTCTTATTTGCTTCCAACATTTTCTTGATTATGTTTACCAGAGATTTATTTGATGATTATGCTAGGCCGTTGCCTTGTGGGTAGTATGCTGTCGAATGGCCCAACACAATATTGTATTTATCGCAGAATTCCACCATCTTCTTGGATCTAAATGCTGCTGTGTTATATGTTATGATTTTGTGAGGGAAACCAAAGTGAGACAAGATATTTGATTCTAAGAATTGAATGATTACCGTATCCATGGCCTGCCTTGCTGGAATGGCCTCAATCCATTTGGTGAAATAATCGGTACCTGTCAAGATCCATCGATGCTGTGCTGATGATGCAGGATGGATTTCCCCTATGAAATCAAGCCCCCACTGCTGAAAAGGAGCATTTACTTGAACTGGTTTCAAAGGAAGAGGAAGCAGTTTCCTTTTTCCTTGGAAAATTTGACACTCATGACAACTCATTATTGTTTTATACAAATTTGAAAATAAAGTGGGCCAATAATATCCTGCTCTCAACACTTTGTTTACTGTTGTTTTCCAAAACAAATGACCACCACAATCACCTTTGTGAAATTCATGCATCACCTGTTGAGCCTCATCTTCAACCAAAAAATTAAGTAGAATAGCTCCTGGATCTTTCCAATAAAGAGCACTGTTTAAAATATAGAATTTAGCAGACTTGAGTTTTAGTGATCCACCTTTGCTTTTAGACATCCCTGGAGGTGGTGAAAGATGCTGAAGAACATAAACTATGTGTGAATACCATGGTGATTGTAGAAAGATTTCTGAAACTGGAACGAGAGAACCATCATCTTCACACTCTGACATTGGTACTATGAGGTTTATGTCCAAAGAGAGCAGGTTTTATTGTGCCATTAGTTTTGCTAAACCATGTCCTTTGATTAAATTTGTGGGTTTAATCTACAAATCGTATTCCACGGTTGCCGCTATCCACTTAAATCTTCTTCCCTCTAGATCAGTTTGCTTCAGGACATCTTTCACTGCTACATTAGGAACATATGCTATGGTATGTGAATGCAAAATGTATAATATAAAATCATTCAATGCTTTTATAAGAGCCAATGCTTGTTTCTCAATGATATTATACTGCAAGGCAGCATCTCAAATGTTCCTACTGAAAAAGGAAATGGGTTGTTCAATCTGATCTCTCTTTTGCATCAATACCGCAGCCATGGTATGCTCTGATGAAAATGAAAATATAATGAAATCTTGAGTGTAATCAGGACTAATCAAGACTGGGGCATTGGACAGAGATAACTTTACCAGATTAAATGACTTGATAGCATCCTCGCTCCATTTGACAGTGCTATCCTTTTTCAACATATTAGTCATTTCTCGTAAATGTTCAGCCAAATTGGGTATAAATCTGCGCAAGAAGTTCATCTTACCATTGAATGCCTGAATCTCCTTTTTGTTACGTGGAAAGCCTATGTGCTGAATTGCCTCCACTCTTGAAGGATCAATGCGGATACCATCTTTAGAAATGATATGACCCAACAACTTGCCTTCATCCATAGCAAACAGACTTTTCTTCAGATTGAGAGAAATCCCAAACTTTCTGCATCGCTAAAATACAACCCTCAAGTGGTGCAAATGTTCATCATCAGAACCAGAAAACACTGTCAGATCATCCAAATAAACAACCAGGAAAACATCTTTTTCATTAGAAAAAGTGATATCCATTGCTCGCTGGAAAGTGGCTCTAGCGTTCTTCAGTCTAAATGGCATTTTGGCATACTGGAAAGTTCCCCAAGGTGTTGTGAAAGCAGTTTTGTCTTGGTCTTTTTCATGCACCAAGATCTGATTATAGCCCGAGTAACCATCGAGTAGTGACATCCTTGATGCTCAAACTACTCTTTGCAGAATATGATCCATCTTCGGAAGGGGATAGTTATCCTTTAAGGATACTTTATTCTGATTCCGAAAATCTATGGACAACCTTATTTCTCCTGTCTTTTTGCATACCAAGACCAAATTCGAAATCCAATTAGAAAATCTAATTGGGACAATGATACCAGCTTTATACAATCGGTTTACCTCTTTTTCAATGGATGGAAGTAGCTTTGGGTTGATTCTTCTCATCTTCTGTCTAAATGGTTTCTGATCCGGCTTGATGGGAATAGTATGCTGAATTATATTTTTGTCATACACGTTCAAATCTGAATAATCCCATGCAAACACATCAGAAAATTCAGAAAGTAATTTAACATACTGTTCCTTTACCTCAAGGGACAATGCTTTTGATAACTTCACAAGCTTATGCTTGTCAGCTGTTCCAAGATTAACATCCTCAACTCCTTTATCAGTAGGCACCAAGCTTGGATTCCTTGCAATATCATCTTGATTAAAAAGCTCCTCTAAAGGTATAAGACCTCTAGGAATTACATTATCTTTCAGATGCAACACGTCCATCTGATTTGCTTCGATTTCTTGATCATCGACATCATAATCACCCTCTATGGAAGTATCCTTGAATTTTCCTTCACTCTGTAAAAAAGCATTGATTTCATTGTCATCTGAAAACATTTGCCAATACCTTAAATTATCTGGAACAACAGGCCGATGTTTGACATAAATTTCAAATTTGTTGCTGGAATTCATTGGAATCTTCAAATTGCTTGCAGTAGTGGCAAGAGAATCTGCAATAATATTCTGCATTTGGGGTACTGCTGTCAAATTGTATTCAGAAAAAATTCTTAGGATGTCTAGGACCACATTTTTGTATGTTCTCAATCGCGGATGCTTTGCTTGATACTCTCCCTTTACCTGTTTGATTATCAACTCTGAATCTCCATAGACAGAAATCCTCTTTGCATTTAACTTCTTCAAAATTTTCAAACCTGCAATCAAAGCCTCATACTCTGCTTCATTGTTAGAGTAGTCAAAAGCCAACTTGTAAGCACATACTCTAACATTACTAGGAACCCTTTCAAGCCGGAAAACAGGGCTCTGAATCCATATTCCTATACCAGCACTGTCCTTACCAACAGCTCCGTCAAAGTCCATGCTCCAAAGGCTTTCTTCATATTCTTATAGATGCTGAATTTTTTCTTGTTTCTCTACTTTATCTTGACTAATTTCCGCATTTTCCTGCTGTTCATTATCATTTTGCTGCTGGCAAGTAGAAGGCTTAGAAATGCTTGTTGCTTTATCTTTTTCTTGTCTAAGGACTTCCCTAAAATTTTCTGAGATTTCAGGTACCTCATCTACTTCTACCAACTGAACATTTTCATCATTCAAAACACCATCTGAATATAATAAAAATGACTCTAAATCTATGTGGACTGCATTAATTGGATGATTAACTGGCTTCTCTTTGCTAGTGATCATATATTTCATTTTCTTCTCCCTGTATAGTTTTCTCAACTGACCGAATACAGGAATAGTGGCATAAGAGAAATCAAGTTGTATGGTTCCCTTCAGTTTTGCACCCCATGACCTGGACAAAAGCATTTCAAACCGTGGTGGAACATTGGCAACAACCACATCCATCAAAACATTCTTGGCTGGGATTTGATCTAAAGATACTACCAAGTCCTTGATAAGACCAATACAATGGACCCTACCGGAGTCAAAGGAATACAAATCATGGTATCTGCAGGTAATATCAAGACCCAAATTCTCCATAATGGCTTTGGGCATCAAGTTGTGCGAGGCCTTGGAGTCCAACATAACATTATGTAAAATGAACTCATGCGATCTAAGACTCAGGTAGAAGGGAGGGACTTCACTTTCTTCTGACTGACCTTCTATGGCTGGACCAAAAATGAGTTCAGGATAGTCATCTTCAACATTTACCATATCTGATATAGAGTCTATTTGCAAAATTATAGACACCTGATGTTTATAAGTGATATTTTTTACCAACTCAGTCAAGGGCATGGACACCTTCAGCTTAGCAATTTCATTCTCCAAATTAAAAGAAGGAACTTTTTCTACCTCTTTGACGTGAAAATCTTTCTTCTCCACTTGCTCTTTTGTTGCACTAAGCTGATTCTTTTCATTTGCAATGTTAATCACTGAGGATGCCTTGCTGGGAGAGGGATCAACAGGCTCTTTCCCTTTCCTTTAAGTATTTGAGGAGTCATTCTTTGATTGCAACTCTTTCCTTTTCTGAATGGGATTGATTGGCATATCTCTGCTCCTCAAAGAATACTACTATTGTTGCGCTGAGAAAGTGTTCATATATCCTCATTGATAATCATCGGACTCTTCCTCTATCGCTACATCATTGGCCAATATGAAATTTTCATCTCTCCTAATGTCTGGAATCACTGTATATTCTTCATCTTCTGTGACAAAGATGGGCGCACCATCGGTAGTGAAAAAATGGCTAGCTTCAACTACCAGATCATCATAATCATCTGTTTCCATTCCCTAAAAACAATTTTGCTGCAAAGGAGTTTGATTTGCTGTTGTTGCGTTACTTGGTCCTGTGGTTTATGTTCCCTTTTCTTAATTCGGAATTGCGGATGCTATTGTCCTCTGAAATTTGGATTCCTGATTTTTGCTTTAGGTCTATCTAAAATAATCAACCGATCAACCATCTTCTCCATCGTTCGGATCAAAGTATCCATCTTACTGTTTGAAGGAGATGCCTCTTCTTTTACAGTTACCCTCTTTTCGGCTCTTGTCTGCGCTCTTCTGGCCATAAAATTTGCTTCTATGCTCACAACTATTTTCTGTATATCTTCAAGTGTGGTAGGACCTCGTTCTCATAGCTGATATGCCATATCAACATCGAATCCATCTGGAAATTTGAGCAAAGCTAACCCCATGGGGGGTTTTAGGTTGGCCGGAATAGCATTATACACAGCATTAAATCTCACACAATAATCTTGTACACTTTCACCCACATTCCTTTTAATATTTTCATATTCAGACAAGATTTGGAGTGGGTTTTTATTTACCTCCCACTGTTCTAAGAATTGTCTATGTAGCTCTGGAAAAGTGTGGATAGAGGCTGCTGGTAAGGCTTTGAACCATTTTCGAACTTCACCTCCAAAGCTTTGCACAAAAAATCTTGTGGTCACATTTTCTGCCTCGACCTCATGAAGGTCAAAAAAGTCATTCATCTTATCAACATGTTGCTGGGATGTGATGCTTTGAGTGGCATCAAAGAAAGGTATTTTAATTTGGTAATCAACAGGCATATCATTCAGATTCTGAGGTAAAACCAGGGGTGCATACCGGGTAGCCATGACTCGAGGTGGATTTACAACAGCGTTTGTGCTCATAGGATTCAAGGGAGTTGTTGATGGAGGAGTCAAAAGCTGAGAATTGACTTCTGAAACTGATGGGAATGCTGATGAATTAATGGCAGGAAATGTTGTTTCTGATAACTATGAAGGCTCAGGGGTATTGGTTACAGTGATAGATGTCTGAGGGGAATTTAAAATATAATCATCAATTGATGTGTTTTCCCTTTTAACTTCAAGATCCACAAGAAACTCAGGGTCTAAAAATGTGTCATCAAGTGTAGTTTCAAATTTGTTTTTGAATAAAGAAAGCTCAAAACACTCATCAAAAGAAAGGTCTTCTACAAACAACCACTCACTGGGCCAGGTATGGGATCTAAAAATAGGTCTAGGGCTTACTGAACCTTCTTGTTTTCTGATTATTCATGGAATGAGATTAGGATTTTAAAATATAGGGGGAGGATCTAGATCAGGGTTGGCCCTGGTGTATTTCCTTAAAGCCAGTGTGGTTGAATTTCTACTTTACAATGCTTTATTTTAGCCTAGCAAACTCTGAACCTCATCATCCAGAGTCCAAGAATTTATATGGAAGATACTACTGGGGTGATCAATATTTCATTTTAAATAGTTCCCCACTATGGTCGCCAAGATGTTAGCACCTAATTTTAACCTTAGGCTGAAAGAAGGCAAATTAGGGTAACCTCAAACCACGCTCAACCTTTTAGCTAGCCCTACAAGGTCAGGAGAGGGCTCTCTCCGTGAAAAATATTCAATGAAATATAATAGCAAATGATCTTAGGCTAGGTATAGTGGCTCGAAATGTTTTATAAATTTTCTGGGTTGTATGGATCAGATGGGGCTAGACAGTTTGAATCTGGGGAATTAAATCAGAGATACAGGGTATTCTATGGGGCAAGGTAGGCAAGAATTTTAACAGCTTTGTTTTTAATAATGATGGAATGTTAAGACTGGTGAGAAGCTGAAAAGGGTATAGGAGATGGATCCTCTTAAAACAACAGAAAACATAAAGTATTGAATGCTTTTCCCAAGGAAAAGCATTATACAATGGATTCTACCTATCTATCTTGAAAACATTCAACCAGAAATGTAGAATGAATGAATGGAAAACATAACAATTAACAAATGATCACAAAGGAAAGAACAGTGCTAAAATCTATACCATAGGGATCCCATAAATCAGTGCTACGTTTCTTTATTAATTCCCTGCCAAACTGTTACAAAATGGAGCGCAGAGCGTCCTCAATGATTTCCAACTTATTCACATTTTTTTTCTCCCTTACAAATGATGAAAAACTACATTAAATAGATCAGTTTTCAAGGGAGGCAGATCCACAGAAAGAGGAGCTGTTTCAACTGCCCAGAAACTAAAATATGAATATAGGAAAGAGACCAACATAATGCCTCTGTTACCTCCTGGTTTGACAATTTTTACCATCTGGAGGATTTACAGTTACTCAAATAGAGGAGAAGAGAGACAAATATGGAAACGATCCCTTCATTTATTGTTGATGTCGATGCCGGAATGATTTCTGTGATTATATTTAGCTCACGGCCTTAACAAATATATTTTTCCCTTTCTCCGAAGAAAATGCCTTTGAAGCCAATGAAAATTGAATTTGCTAGTTTACTGAAGAAAAGCCCCTTTTTTCATTGAAAAAGAGTGAAAGGAAAGGTAGTGGGCCCAAAAATATTGCAATCACAAATCGGCGTCGGAAGAGGGGAGGGAGCATGTCGTAATGGAGCGATGTGATGAAACCTTGCGATGTGATGGGAGGCCGATGGTGCAAGGGGATAGTGATGACTTGAGATGCGATGGAATGGTCAGATCGGAGGCATCGGAGGTGGGTTAATCTCAATTGCAAATCAACGGGGAACTGTCATAACATATGGCGGGGGAGAAATCATGATATGCGATGTGCGATAGAGGAAACAGAGCGATGGAAACAGTGGGAGAAAAGGCCGATGTGATGAGGGTTTTGAGAAATATTTTTAAAACTATTATAATCAAATTATCACTTTCTACAAATGGAAAAACCCCTTTTATCTTGAATGGGTAGAAGGGCTTTTAGGTGGGACCCGGGGAAAATCGCAATCGCAAATCAGGAAGGGGAGTGGGTTTGAAGTTAAACGTTGTGGGAAATGAGAATGCGATGGGAAATATGCGATTCATTGCATCGGCGGAAGGAAGCACTGAGGGTTTAAACATGGCGGGGTGGAAATATGTGATGCGATGGAATGACTTATCGCATTGGTAGAAACCAATAGGCAGGGTTTTAAATATCGCGAGTGTTAGGGTCCCGTGATTTGGCTGATTGGCTAGCCAAATGACGATGTAACATCAAACCAAGCTTTGGAGCCCAAGGACCTAGCCTTCCTGGACTCAGAGAGGGCTCTCTCTATATGTGTAAAAGATGTCGGTGTGTTTACTTGCGGGGTTCTGATATTAGGCTAGTTATGAAGTGTGTTTTTTGGTTTTTTTTAGTTTTTAAGTTTGTGAGGGATAAAACTGATCAAATACATAAACTGGATAACAATATGTAGATAAATTGGGCTATGGGGTCAAACAGGTCAAGGAAGCTATGAGGTGATGATGTAAAGCTGCTGTAGGGCCGATTTGATTCACGGTAGAAGGGATCTTTGGGCAAAATGGATTAAATGGACAACAAGTTGGTGAAATACAAGGGATTTCGAGTGTAACTAGTTTATAGCAGACATAAACATGTTATAGCAAGCCATTAATCATGCTAAATGCAACTATGAGCTAATTAGTACATAGAAATCAAACATTCCAGCCATACATATAGGTATAAGACCTTCTAACTTCGGGAAATGGCTATCAGACTTTGGGGAAAACATATAAGACAAACTAACAACTCATAAACTACGCCGGAACGCCTAAACATAGTCTCTAAGTCATTGGGCACTTGGACAAAAAAATTTTCATAGTTTTAGGCAAAGGGCTAGATCGGGACTAGGCCTCCTTGGTTCAACAAAATGATAAACTAATCAGTTCAAGAGATAGTTTCATGGACAGAACTATGGGCAGCTAATAGGTAGGCATGGCACACCATTCATCCTACTTAACATTCATAGAACTTATGAATAAAACTAGCAACAATACCTTAAGTTACTAAAGAGCAGCTAAGAATTCTTTAGCATAACTAAGGAAGAAGAAAACATCAAGCTATGAAGATTCAGGGATCTTGAGGTGCCTCCATGGGCATATCTCAAAATAAATCTCTATTGATCTATAGCAGCAAGAAACATGTATTATGAATGAAAACTAGAAGACAAAAACATATCAAGAAACACTATACCATTCTACCATGTCATGGAATCCATCAACAATCCTTCATCATTCCTCAAAAGCAACCAAGAGGCAGTCCAAAAATCATAACACAAGTGTATTCTTCAAAGCTCATATGACCAATGTATTAATTCTTCTCTCAAGTTCAGCCTATGATTTACAATTAAACCCATGGAATAAATAGGCTTGAGGGAGGAAAACCTCATGGAGCAACTAGCTATCCCATTGGCCAAGTCAAAATATCTAAACTTGTCCTTGAGGCTTTGCAAAGCCCAAGACACAAAATATCCCATAAAATATCTAAAAAAATGCTAAAAACGGAAATTATATTGACTTTACATCATTTCCCAAGGATAAAAATAGCTTAACGCACATTTGGGAAAAGCAGATTTTTGAGGTTCAAAAATTACAAAAATACTTCATATTTATGCCTGAAAAAGGTCCCCTGAATTGCTGGATGCAATTGGCAACCTTCCTGATGTCAAAATGGGGCTCATGAGGGCTTGCTGGAAAGCTATCTATGTCTACTTTCAGGCACAACTGAAACCATCTCAATCCGAGGCCCGGAAGTCATCCAAAACTGTACCTATGTGTAAAAAGCCAGGAAATAGCAGACTGCTGATATGGCGGGCAGAATGTGCAAAAAGAGGGTGTTTTTCGCCAATTTGAGGGGGCGAATGATCTCCAAATGCCCTGAAAATCGCTGGAGACCTGCTCATAGAATTATGGCATCTATCGGTGTCATCCTCCTCCCTTGAAAATTCCTCAAACTGAAATGGCGAAATTATGAGTTTTCGACCAAAAACCCCAAAAATGCCAAAAAACAAAAAGTTGTCGAAAAAGGCCCTAATTTGGCATGCATGACCCTCAAGGGTCCATAGCAACATGCTCCGAAGCTGAGGCCAAAATATCAAGGGCTGATATGCTTTTCCCTTCCTTCCGTGCTAGGCGCTTCCCCTTCACCTTCTTCAATTTCTCTTGTGCTGCCTTTAGTTTGCGCTGGGCAAACTGATTCAGCTTTTGGAAGTGGTGTGTCCTCTTCCTCTGCAGCTCTAAATCTCTATTCGCCCTTTCAAGCTTCATTTCCAAATGCTTGTTAGCTCTTTCAAGCCAAGCCTCTTTGTTTTCCTCAATTTCCTGCTCAAGGAGTGCAGTGAGAGGAAAGGCTTGGAGCTGGGCTTGCTCTTCTACTCTCTGCTTCTCCAAGGCTCTTTTAAGCCCGATGGTCCTAGGCCTCTTCCGCCTAGGTGGGTCTTCTTCTTCTTCATCATCAAACTCACCAATGAGCTCTTCAATTCTTGCCTGCGCCTTTTCTGCCTCTTTCTTATACTTAATCGCCCGTGCCTCATGAATAGCTGTGTGCACATTCATTTGTTTGTTTTCAATCTCCAAGAAATGATTGAAATTCCTTGCCCTTTGAAGATCTTGCTCCAATACCTCAATTTGCTCTTCCTTGTGGATTAAGAGATTTTCAAGAAGGCGGGCCTCATTGTCACTATCATCGCTTTGGATAGGGATAATAGCTAATTCACCTCCATGCTTTGTACTTTCTCCAACTTTACTTTTGCCTTTGAAAGCTAATCTGGCGCTTTTCCTCCTTGGCATGCTAGAAGGTGTCTTTTTGGGCAATTTCCTCTTGCTAGGAACAATATTTGTCACTGTTTGGGTGGCAGCCTTAGCTTGCTGTTCTTTATCTTGCACTTGCTGCTGTTCCTCATCATCTAACTGCTGTTCATCAATGTGTACCTGTGGCTGTTCATCTTGGACCTGCTGTCCTTCACTTTCTATTTGCTGCTGTCCCTCAATATCTAACTGCTGTTCATCAATGTGTACCTGTGGCTGTTCATCTTGGACCTGCTGTCCTTCACTTTCTATTTGCTGCTGTCCCTCAATATCCAACTGCTGTTCATCAATGTGTACCTGTTGCTGTTCATCTTGGACCTGCTGTCCTTCACTTTCTATTTGCTGCTGTCCCTCAATTTGTATCTGCTGTCCTTCATCATCTGCCTGCTGCCCTTCATCACCTATCTGCTGCTGGTCACTGCCCTCTCCTTCTCCTTGTTGACTTGGCTGCCCAGTAGTCATTCTGAGTTTTCTAGGTGTAGGCCTACTAGACAAAGGTACTGGGCAATGGACAGGTTGAGTAGGAGACACATGAATAGGAGGGACAGTAGAGAAGTCTGGATGGCTTATGAATAAGTCCCATGGCACCTCTTTCTTCTCTAGCTGGTATAGGAAGATAATCTTGATCAAAGAATGACGAAAAAGAGAAGGGATTTGCTGAGGTGGGGCTTTGATTACCCTGTTCTTGTGAGTTTTAAGATGTCACTCAATACTTCTTACTCCTTTCCATGGTAACTTTTGCAATCATTTTAAAAACTCTGCCCTGTATAAGTGTGCCAACCTTGAACTAACTTGTATATGTGAAATCAACCCTTAGTGCTATTTAAGCAGTCACTGTAACAATCCTGAGCAAAGATGACAGAGTTTGAAAGCTTCCAAGTTTTTAGGCAGAGGTTATGTGAGTTTTATCCCTTCAAAGCAATCAATGGCGCCTTACGAATGTAACCCTCTGGTTATGTTATAAAAACCTCTGCTTGGATGGATGGCAACTTTGTCAATAAGCTTTGAACAATACAAGGCAGCCAACTAACAATACATTTGAATACTGTCTCTTTATGAGTAATGTGAACAAGCTTCCTCCGGAGCTTCAACCTATACACTTCTGTTTGACCAAGAACCCTTTCTCCCACTAAATTTCACTATTCTCTATGCATGTCACTTTTTAGACAAAAACATGCTCATTTAACCTTGGTGTGAATATACAGTCAGATTTATATTTAGAGCAGAGGTACCAGGGTTTTAAAGGCTCCAAAAACTTTGAGCAAAAAGCTGTAAAGATTCCCTTTTTTACAATAATCAAGACCCTTTTAATGCGGAATATCCATCTTTGGGGAGAAGACCTTCAACCAGACATGTTGTTTCAACAGATAGGCCCATGCAAAAAACTGACTTTTATCATTTGGCAATTTCGGAAATGTGGATGAAATTTCGAAATACCTCTTGAAAATGCTGAAGAAACCTTGGAGGAAAGCTTGGAGCAGCTCTAGAGACCTTTCAAACTATGCGGCACTTTTTGAAGATAGAACGTCGCGCAAGAGAAACCGCCCGGGTGGCCTGTCGGGTCGGGCTGTCGGGCGTGTACAGGCGCGTCGCGCCACTGTACAGGCGTGTCGCGCGTACATGGGGTGCCTTTGTAAATTCGCCCCCAGGCGCGTCGCACGGAATGGCAGGCGCGTCGCTCGGCCAATAAACAGTGCAGATTACTAAAAATTGACCTGAAACCTTGTTTTGATGCAGTGAACACCTTGATTCCCGTTTTGAAAATGAAAACTTCTTCCTCGATTTACTCTTATGTCGTTTCAAAATAAATCTCCAACGGTCACTTCCTTTTTAAATGCAAAGTGGACTTTCGGTTTGGCTTCTTTGCGAATTTTCACAGTCTTTTTGACACTTTTGAATATCCTCGGTGCATCTCATACTTGAACCTCTTTATAAAAACAAAAATGGCTTTAAGAACCAGAACCTTGTCTTACTCATGCACCAGTGTTTGAACAGTGATTTCCTGTTTTGTTCTTTGGGTGATAAACACCGAACTTCAGACTTTGACAAATAACTTGATAACTTCTTTATCACCTCTACCACTGTTATTAATAATACTGGTCATATACATGAGATATAGTAACCCTTCCTTTAAAACAATCAAGAGAATACCTGCAAACTGCTTTGTTATTTGAAGGACAGGGCTAGTTTTGTCAACATGTTTTAAAATCTTTCTTCAGAAACTGAAAATAGGCCAAATCATTCTTGTGCTTGATGAACCTGTAGACTGACCTGTAGGACCCCTGGTTTCAGAAAAATTTGAAATGCTGCCTCAAAAAAAAAAACAGGGTTCTTTGATACACAGTCATCACTTGATTTGATTGGTGCATTTGACCTTTTGTAATGGAGCCATTTCCAAAGCTTAACTTTGTCCACTGTTCTACCTTTTCTCTTTTGCAGGTGACACATTGTAGCTGATCTCTTTTCAAGCTTGCCAAATTCTTCAAAACTGGATGATGACTTGTGATAAAATGTCTTGACTGTTCCCTGCTTTGCATAAATGCCTCCTCTTGTTAAGCTCGGTTTGACAGAATCTTGTAGATGTCTTTTGATTGGATTTGTAATAGTGAAGTGCTTCATGAGTTTTGAGTGCTGCCCAGAGCTAATAAAACTCATTTCCAGAAACTCTGTCTTAATCTGCTGATGGCTATATGATGAGCAGGCTTTGGCAAAAGCTCTTTTTGTACATGGTGTCAGTCCCTGCTTCCAGGTGATACACAAGTTCCTTTTGGATTGTAAGTGCTATATTCTAGCTTGCATCCCTTCATACCATATTTTCTCTGTTTTACTCAAAAAGAGCTCCTTTAGACTTCTGGGCAGGTGATAGTGGAGTACTGTTTAACCATTTCCTTTAAAGAAACTGCTCCTTTTTGGTATCAATGCATGCATATATTCAATATTGTCTCCTTTCCACTATCTCTTAGATCAATCAGTCTTTAACAACATCCAAGGTTTTGGCCATCTGCTCATACATGGAGGAGGCTCTTCATCAGGTAAAGTACATGAGGATTATGTGATAAGGCTGCATGACAAGGGTTTTCTTGATTATGATGGTAAGCAATCAACTTAAAAAAAACATCAAGACTGGAAATTCTGCTTGCAAACACTACAGTGCTTCAGAAAAACCCTAGCCAAAGTATCACTGTCTTCCTGTTCTGCTCTGAGGGTGACTGACATGTCATCATTTTTTTTGGTCATCTCATGACATATTTTTGAAAGATAATCTCTGTGACTATGGAGGTCAGTGCTTGTTTGAAAAACAAAACACCTTTTCTTCTTCCTGTGTAATGACATGTTTGGTCAACACCTCTTCAGTTTGATCTGGTGGGCAAGCAGGCTGCTTATGATTGGAATTTTTACTAATGACATGCCTTTCTAAAGTTCAAAAATTCACATGATTTGAAAGCTTCAAATGACCTCTTTTACCAGACCAAACTCTGTTTTCCTTTGAACTTGCATACTGCAAACTCTATTCTCTGTTATGATCATCATTCACACTCAGAAAACCTGGAGTCTCTGTTTCACTTGTTCAGTAAAAGGCAAACCTGGATTTTTGCAATCTTCAAAGTCAATACTGGCCAGCGCCCTCTGCTTGTGGATGAAGGAGGCGCCCTAACCCTCTGCTTGTAAATGAAAGAGGTTCTGGGCCATGACAATTTACCAGTTTGCTGTGACAGTGGTGTCTTTCTGTGATTTTCATGCTGGAAAGAACTGTAAGGTCTGGATAAGTGACTCTTTGTTTTGCAGCTTCATCTCAGGCTCATAATACATTTAGAAGCAGCTGTTCCTCTAAGTGTAGATCCAAGCATTTAATCCTGAGATGAAGTTGTATTTCCTGTTCTTTATAAAACACTGTGAAACACTTAATAGTCAGCTTGAGATTGGGGTTTATGTAGTGCTGAAACCTAGGGATATAAGTGGCGCGACTTAGAGCTGTTTGTCAATTTCATTTGGAAAGTATGAGGTCAGTCATGGTAGGTCTGTTACAGATGGAGGCCTTTTGGCTTTTTGATGATCGCCAAGGGTAAAATGTCTTAAAGCGCCACTTCCTAACCTAGGGGAGACTTTTGAAACAGATTTGGATTTGCCTTTTAAAGCTGATGAGAAGACTAGTAGGGCTGAAGCTAGATAGGATAGGGATAATGAGGTTTTGATTTTGACATGGGTGGACTGAAAAGTAGAAGGGAAAAAAAAGTTTTTAGGAGGGTTTTCTAGATGACATATTGACATAAGGAAATCAGTTTCTAGAAAACTCAGCTGTAGATATAGTCATCACTAACATGTAAAAAATACTGATGGCTAACAGTGGGGACCTGTGCGAAGTTGCGATGCAATGCAATGGTGCGATCGGATCGGAGTTATCAGGGTCAATTGCATCGGAGGTGGTCAGTCGGAGGTGTGTCGGTCAGGAGCCCATGAACTATTGCGATGCGATGTGATCGCGTCGGAGGTGCGACAGCGCATTGGAGTTGTTTAATCGAGGTTGGGTCAATCGGCCATGGAATTTTTCGATGCGATGCGATCAGATCGGAGGTGACTCAATCGCATCAGAGGTTTGTAGGAGACGGCAATGAAAATACAAAGGGGCCTTTGCGATGAAGGTTTTAAAATCATATGAAAAGGTAGAAACTATAAAGTTTAAGGGACCAAATGAGAAAGAAGGGTAAGGTTAGGCTTTTGGGGGATTTTATTCACTTAGGCATGTCTTCCAATACAGAAGTCAGTTTTGGGAGCATGATATATCATTGGAAAGCTCTTTCCAGACTGTTTTTGATGAACATACTTAAAATGTGATTTACACTGAAAATACTTTGGAGAACACCTTTGGAAACCTGGAAGAGAAAAAGCCCCTTTGGCTTTATGGAGATAACAACTTCTGTAGTTCAACTTATTACATACAGAGACATAAAATTACATAAAAGATGATAATCAAAACATTGTACCCTGTTTTCACCTGAAAACATGTTTGGAGGTGACAATTACATCTAGCTAAAAGAACAACTTCTTTGATTTTTCCAGATACCATGCTTTTGAGTTTATTAGGCATCCTCATGTCCTTGTTGCTTTTATTGACACTTTCATTATTAATTTGACTATGATGAGACCCTAGAACCTGATGAGACCAACCCTATGACCTAACAACATGAATTGTAGAGTGAAAGTGAATCATGACTTGAAGACCATAGAGAGGAGAATCAACAAGTTTTCACATGAGGGTAAAAATGATGAAAGACCACTACCATCAATGAATCCATGACCTAATGGAATGATGAAAACTTATAGTATGGGACTCCTAGTATGCAAATGCAAAAGAGTAAATTTGATCACTGATGGCAGTATGACAAAACTGACACTAACATGTAGTAAGCATGGATTTCAATTTTGAAGGTCACAGTCACAAAAGTTACAACATATCAGGATTACAGATTGGGGATCAACCCAAATAAATCAGGCTACTGGTGTACAAAGTTCTTGACACCTCCTAAAGGAGTTTCCATCCACAGATGGAGCCACTGTTAGGGTCCTATAATAATAGGGATCATAATTTTGAATTTGGTTATTTTTTAAAGCCTGTAATATTCTACATATCTTTGTGTTTTTGCACAGGTTTTCCCATATTAAAAAATGAGAAGAGGGTATGTCCTAAAAGAAAAATCAAAGGAACAAAAGGAAAAAAAGGATAAAGTATGAACCCAACTAGAAGAGATAATAATAGATCCTGAAAGTGTTGCACCTTCAAATGCCACTATCTTTAGTTTAGTTTACTTTTGCAAATAATATTGTGTGCAACTTTTCCAGAATGCCACAATTCATCATGATCAAATAGTTTAATCTTGATTCATTCATGTTTTCAATTTCATATCATGCTAGTTAGTGAATAAATATCTAGCCAAAATGTTTAATCTTGGCAGATCAGTAGTCAGGTAGAGAATAAATGAGCTCATCAGTTTAATCTAAGCCTTTGGAAGTTATAAGGTTAGCGATTAGATAGTTTTCTTTTGAAGAAAAAATAAAGGGTCAGCAAGCTTAAATGCACCCAATAAATGAAGAAAAGTGCTAGAGTAAATAATGGGTAGGTAGAAGCAAATTTTCACCAGGCATGGAAAGCATCAATTTGTCATTTCATATCACTAATATCCCCCAAAATACCCCTTTCCCCTCGTAAAAACACACTTTTCCCTAGCTAAAACCCCATTCACATTACTAATATCCTTTCCCCTTTACTAATTCCCCTTTTCCATTAAAAACATGTAACAAAAACCCATTTTGTTTTTAAAATTAAAATATACTGGGCCTCCACATTTAAAAACCTTGCCCCGATGTTATTTTAACCACCTCCCCTCCTAAAGTATTTATATTCCCACCCTATATTAATTCCCCGCTTATTTATATCTTTCCCCCACCATATTAACCCGGGGTCCCACTTTAATAAACTTTGTTTGTTAAGTGACCTGACCCCTTATATATTAAAACCTCTGCTTTAAAAACTTTCCCTCCTCTTTTGTTTCATTTAAACCCTCAGTTTCATTCAATCCCAACCCCACCTATCAAACCAACCCACAATCGATCCAACACCTAAACAACGTTTGATCTCCACCATCTGATCTGACAACCCCCAATCCTTTTCGCACCCCCAACTACCCATTGTTTAGAACCATTGGGAAATTGCGAAATGGGAAGTTTTGCAACCCCTCCCATCTACCACGCGTTATTCCCTTTCTTTATCGCACCCCTCAGTCATAAACCGCCAAACCATTTATTACCATGCGATGAAACCACAAAGCACCTCCTCACACATAATGAAACCATCCACTATTTCCAATTGAAACCACCTACCTACTGATCCTATGTGATAAACCTATTTAACCTGTGCTATATGATAAACCACCATTGCTCGCCTCCCTGTGGACCTCCATTTTATTAATAAATATTTTTTATATTTGCAGGTGATCTGCATATCAGAAAATGGGATAAATGATTTGCGACGCTAGTTCCAAAAATTATTTAATCCAGAATCTTTGGATTTCAATTTAAAAGCCTTATTCACTAGAGGATTATGAGCAGAAGAACGTATAAAAGCAGGAAAAGGAAGATAAAATAGTAAGGCAAAAGAAGAATTTATAGTGACAGCAAAGGCAGTAAAAAGGTTTACAGATAAAGATAGGTTAAAGTTAAAAGACAAATTAGAAAACAAATCAACGAGGAAGACAAAGCCAGATGTCAAGATGACTCAGCATTTGCCTCTTCACAACCATGTTGGCGACCTCCAGCTTAAATTTTGATTGACCAAAAGCTACCAAAATTAATATTACAGTCAGAGATATTTTAGCATCAATTTAGAAGTTATTATAAAAGTTAATTTTGTAGGAAGTTGGTCAAAGATATTTTAAAGTTAGCTCAGGAGTTAATTTGAAAAGTTATTATTACAGTAGGTTTGTCAGAGATATTTTTTGGCTTGGGCCTTGTATGGTCACAATTGTCAAAAATTCATTTACTTTGTAGTAAATGAAGTCTGTCACCCTAGATTAAGGCAACCACCCCATTTGCAGTTAAATACTGCATGTATTTTCATTATCAAGTGTTGGACTTTGTTTAGACTCCGAGTTGGAAATATTATTGTATTTGATCACTGCAATTTTTTTTTGAGCTGGACATCAATATTACAAACACTTTCATAAGATACTTGAGCTATGTTAATGGTGATGTTATCCCTTTATGTTAATTTTTTCCCTTTGTTTTTCCATACTTTACGTCAAATTATCTAATAGAAAAACATAAATCTTAGATCAAGATATGTTGCATGAGCACCTTAACTTTGTCTGTTACTATTATCTTAATGTTTTCTGCTGAAAGTATAACTAAAGAATTCTTAAATGCTATTTAATATTACTAGACTATTGTCTTGAGGTTTTCTTTGTGAATTATAGCTAAGGAAATCTCAAATTCTCTTTAGTTTTACCAAACTATTATCTTAAGGCTTCTCTTTGAAGTTTAGTTAAAGAATTTTTAACTGCTCTTTAATTTCACTAAACTGTTATCTTAAATGTTTTTCTCTAAAGACCTGAATGCAGAATTCAGAGACTGTCTGTTGTGCATTTATGTTGAAGTATAGTTAAATGATTCTTAGTTACTCTTTAGCTTTACTAAACTCACAACTTTCTATCATCTTATATTCATCTTTCCATAGAGATCCATGTGACATAGTTAGCTTGCCCTCTAAAAACCCTTGAAAAGTTGATGCACAACTCAACCCTTTTATGATTCCATAGCCCAATGGATTAAGCTTCCCACATTCTATCTATCCAACCAAACAAAAAAAAAATCAAACAAAGAACACCAATATTTATAACTAGCCTAAAATAAGAAAATATAATCATAAGGCTAAATCATTTAATCATAAATACAAAGAGAGCCCTCTCTGAGCCCAGGAAGGCTAGGTCCTCGACTCCAAAGTGGTTTGATGTTGTTCTCTGCTACTTGTTCTTGCCAATATTACAAATTACACGGAGCTAACATGATGCATCTCTCTAAGCAACTCTTTGATTGATTTTATGGAATTCAATATAATCTAGATTCTGACCAAATTTATTGATTTTAATTCCTAATCCAACTTGTTTCATTGGCTATGCATATGACCAAAATTTCCATCTTTTGGCATCTCACCTAAGAAATGTAAAATTACTACAACCCTTCTCAATTTTATCAACCCTGCTTCCCAAATGTTATCATGAAAAATTGGAGCACGAAATTCATCTAAAGCAACTTCATCTTCTTGCCATTCTATCTTTTTCACATAAACCCAAATCTCCAACAACACGTTCGCATAGATTATTGTATCCTCTGGAAATGACACCAGGTATAAGAATAACTTCATCATCAACATTAGTTAATAGCTCTCTGTTGGGAATAATTTGTGAAATAGAACTTGATTGCACAGAAACAAGATCTAGTAAAAGCTCTATTGAACTTGAAAGAATTGTCTTTGAAATTCACAACTATTTTATTAGGATAGTCTGAAGAACAAGCTTGGGTCATTATGCTGAAAATATTGAGGATATGTTGTCAAATTCATGGATTTAATTACTTTCTCCAGAATTTTACATCTTTGATTACTTTCAAGAAAAGATTCATATTTTTACCATAAAAGTTCAAGTATACATTCCACAAACATATGTTTTTCCTTTCCCCTCCAACCTTCTTCCGAACAATCATCTTTGCCTTTGGGATAAAATAGTGGTTTCCCCATAAGTCCACCTTCAATTCTATGGACATTTCCCAAAGCTTAGTAACATATATATCAACAAACTATTCTATACAAAATCCCACTCTACCCAATTCACAAGAAAATGCAATATCTCCTTTTTGTGGTTGAGATGCATCTTTATCACCCCCTTTTCATATCCAAAAAGACTAAGGTAAAGATTTATTTTCATGAGTACTTCAAATTTTTTAGAATGAATATTATCCATTAAATGGCTATGTTTATCACCATAAAAAAAAAATTATACAGCCAAATTTCTATTAGAACCAACCATTTGCACGGCCAGATATATGTAATTTGAAAAAAAAATATACAACCAAATTCTATATCTTCCTTGGAAAAGTAGCACTGAAGAGCATGGTCTGCTTTGTGCCTGGTGGAGGAATATATGTTTCCTTGAAAATTATGTGAATTTTTCATTCAAAGACCCTTTCAAGCATGTGATCGGCCTCATCTAAGGCCAAACATTGTATCATGGATAACAACAACTTTCCATTTCAAGGAGGTCCCCAAAACGTCCATGAGTTGCAACAAGAATATGAACACCCATTTCCAACTTTAAATTTGATTCACCACAACCTCTGTCAATCTCCTTTTTATTAGAAAATCGAGATCTCTATTTCTTTATTAAAATCCTATATTAATGATATAAACCTACATCAATTATTTCGGCTCTTGTAAAATGAAGGATCCAAAGAGAACTGGGTCACATATCCTGCGACAGTGCTCCACATGGCACATATTTATAGCTTTACTAGTCCACCATGGATGTTGAAGAAATTGGGCCCATGTTGATGTTGTAAACTAGGAGGTTAGATGATGGGTTGAAGTTGGAGGTGACCCTTTAGTAGTTTTTTTAACTCATAGAATGAACCTGAAAAGGTTATATGATGGGTTGAAGTTGGAGGTGATTCTGATCATCTCCCTTTGATGCTTTAAAATGAGAAGGAAAGATAGAAAGCTTCCCAGTCCATCAAATTCAATTCAAGGTGGATATAGGATGATTATTTTCTATCTCTTGTCAAAATATAATGGTAAGATATGATTCATTATCATTGGTGTCTTCTAGTCTATAGTTTGCAACTGATTTTAAGAGGGTTAAGCATGAGGTGGTGAATTGGGAAAATGTTAATAGGAGAAAAGATGATCATGAACTTGTATTAGTGGAGAATCAATTTGTAGGTTCTTATGGTCAGGACTTCAAACTCTTAACTAATTAGGCTAGCTAGTGATGACCAAAATGTCGGGCACTAAAATAAGAAAATGGGAATGAAAGAACTAAACATTTTCATAATTATGCTAATCACAGGAAGAAGATTTACTATATGGAAAATTCATAATGATGATGGAGAGACAACAAGGAATTTTAAGTAAATTGCAAAGGTTGGGGTGTCTCATTTTAAAGGTTTATACTGAGTGGCAGACAAGGTAAACATAGCATAGATAGTAAATATTGGTTCTTATTTCCCATAAGAAAATGAAGTGTTGGTAGAAGTGTCGAAAGCTAAACCCAAGACTATACTAGCAACTTTTCAGAAGTACAAGAGCCCATGTCCTGATGACTGAACCATGGATTTTTTTTTTATAGCTTTTATGAATTGCTCAAATAAGAATATCTCAAGGTGACGGGGGGACAAGGAGACATGGGAAGGTCCTGGGGACCTTCAATTCCAAATTCCCATATTTAATTCTGCTACAATATTCTTTAGGCCAAGAAAGGGGCTCATCGAGGATGCATGTTATCTCCCCTATAATTTCTTATTGTGGAATGACTTAGTAAGACACTAATACATGAAAAAAGAATAGGAGTGAAAATTCATTGAAGACATACTTATTTTATGTGACGACTCGCAATGTGATGTTGAAAAACTTAAGGAGTTGCTTGATCTATATTGCTTGGTTACCAGTATGCAGTTAAATGATTTCTATTATTATGACATTATGTTGTGATGTTTTTGTTATTATTATTCGTTCTTTCGATTTATATTTTCTTATCATCAATACTAATGCCAAGCAACAAATAGAAGAGGACACAAGATATAGGCATGCAACCAGGGAAAAAACCCACTTTAGGGGAAAATCCAGTCAAAATTATTCCTTTAGTAGATTCAAAAGATGAGATGACCAAGACCCTTATACACTAGACTAGATATTCCCTCCATCAAGTCATACAAGATCCATGTCACCGTATTAGCACTGAATTCTTGTCATTATGTTTCATCGAGACCTCATCATTGTAAGAGAACTGAGATCTCATCACTATAATTAAATCACGACCTCATCACTCTAGTTGCACTGTGACCTTCTCTCTGTGGTAGCATCGAGACTTTCTTACTCTAGTAACACCGAACTGTAATGGCACGGAAACCATTCTTAATATAATGGAACCAAACCCTTCTCACTGTGGTAGCATCAAGCTGTAATGGCATCAAAACTACGAGACCTTCTTGCTGTGATGGCACCAAACCCTTCTCAATGTGGTAGCACTGAACTGTAATGCCATCGAAATTGTGATACCTTCTTACTGTGATGGAACCAAACCCTTCTCATTGTGGTAGCACCAAAATGTGGTTATTGTGGTAGCAATGAATCATGTGGTCACTGTAATGCGAGTTTAACTCTACAATGACACCAAACCTCTCCTTGTGCAGTAACATTGAAACCTCTTCTTGAAATTATCTGAGTTGTGAATACTGTGATATTTGAACCTATTTCAGAGAGCAATTTGAACTTTTTTTTTTCACTGTGATTGATGCGAAGTTCTTAAAAAATATATATATAGTTACTTGTCCATGAAATAGGTCGACATGAGTCCATGAATAGTTGTGTCTCCATTTAATGTTAGGCTGAAATTAGTTCATTTATGGAAGCCGACTTGATGATGATTATTTTGAGGTTGACTTGAAGGTGAAGAGGATGAATTTATGGAGGAGTCTTTGACTAAAAATAATTGAGTTTGTCAACAACCTAAAGCCTATAATGGAGGCTTGACCTATAAAAATTGGCCCAAGTATGAAACCCATGCTTTAAAAAGTCCACTCAATAATAATACAAATTATTTTTTCTTTTCTTTTGACAAATATATTACATTTTGAATCAAGTACAATTTATGAAGAATGAATCTAGTTACATTCTTCAAAAGTCCCCAAGAAGCTCTCTCAACTAGTGCTTCATGGCGAACTAGAGAAAAGTGATAATTCAATAGATGTATGCTCTCAATCTGTGCCATGGTTCAAATGATCCTAGTTCTTCCCTTTATATATTAGGGAAACCAAGCACTTTAGCTCAAATTAGGCTAACATCCCCTATAAATATTAAATATATGATACAAGATGGATTGGTCATCATTTTGACCCCAAAAGTACCCCCATTATGAAAATACAATGATAAAAAATGAAAATCCCTTCAAAAAGGCAACACCTATGAGTGTAGAGGCCTCAAAAGAGTGGCATCCACCTCAAAAGTCATGCCTTTCCATCAAAAGGTGTAATTAAAAGTCCAAGGGGCATGCATCCTCATCAAAAGGTCATGTAGCATCACCAAAAGGTTCCCTCTCACACCCAAAGACATCCTCCTCAAGCCTCACGCCATGCCATAAGGCACCATATCTTCATGTAGGGGAAACATTCTAGCTCCCATGGGAAATGTACAAGGTAGCAACGGTGGAGGAGGGTGTGTGGAGGTGTGCCAATTAATCATTAGGCTCAATGCTCTCCATCAAGTTTGCAAGCTCCATCATGAAGTGGGATGACTTCCAAAGGGTGTGCAATCATCATCCACGAAGTGTAGGAGAAGCATCATCAAATTCCTCCAAAGGACCATGACCAAGTCCGAACCATCAAGCACAAGCTCTAGGAATCAAGTAATATCAATTAACACATATACAAGAGCCATTGAAGCACAAAAAGTGGACCATATTCAATGCTAAATCCATGTAAGTATATCACACAAAGTATCTTCTTCAAACTTCACACTAACTTAAGAATTTATAAAATTTGTTACATTTAAGTATGGGAGAATCATCAAATAACCCTATTAGGTGTTGCCAGCCCTAGGGGAGGAACAATTATTATACCAACCCTTCAATTAATAGGTGTGAGTGATAAGTGATATGATCCGGGGTGTACTTCATGAGAGATGTCATAGTCTTATATATGAGTTATGAAATACCATCATCCATGATCGCCTTTGTGGTGGGAACACTTGCATTAATTGTGTTAACTTTACCTCAATACTATTTTTTCCACCCTTTATTTAACATTTTTCTCTGCTTTAATTGGATTTATTAGCAAGCTTTCATTGATTTCATTTAAATCCCCTTTTCATATGGGCAATTCATTTATCTTAGAGGTTGGGATGTTTTCTTTAAGTTCATTTTACTTTGATGGGTGTCATATGCATGAGTGGGGTGGTGGCCTCACATGATGGGGTAGATCTCAAGTTATTCTTGCATTTTTATTTCATCCCTTGAAACCTTTTTACAATTTTAACAATTGGCATATGCTTTTAATTTCTTTCATTTTGTAGTTGCATCAACCTTCAAGCATTTCCAAGCCCCTCTTCCCAAAAGATGAAGCAAGCAAGTAACCAATACAAGCAATTCACAAGAACCAAACAAAGAAAAGCTCAAAAAATAAGGGATAGATGGAAAATATGAAAGGATTTAGGAACACTACCTCTATAAAGGCCTCTTGTTCGTGCCCATGCCAAATAGTGAAAGTAAAGCCCCAAGGTACTTGAAATTTACTGGAAGGAAGAAATGACCACCAAGGTGAAATAAGGCAACAAGTATAACTTCCAAGAACCATGATCCATTATATGATTTTGACCCATGATCCCTACTTAGATGTCCGGAAAATTAAATGTAATCACTTCATATGAAACAATGTCTAATGTACGTCATTGTTGTTGACCTACCTTCATCGGAGGGGCATGGTAGTCAAGTTGATGAGATGACCCATGAGTGGGTGAGAGGCATTTGAGAAGCTCCTATCGGAGTATCATGTGAGGTTGTCGGCTATAAATCTGAATCATGTAGGAAATATCTCCTGTGGTTACCCCTATATATCCATGTGTAAGTTGTAACATTACCAAACCAGCCCAAACCGGTAGAGTCCATTACTGATAGGCCAAGTCACCTACAAAACCCACACAAACCTAATTTCCTTAGAAGTGCATCCATCTTAATTTCCATATCCTTTACTGAAACATATATTGAAATAAACATGCTTTCTCTGCCCTCATGCTACCATAATCTTGGGAAGCACACCTTACTCTTGCCGGATTTATCGTCATCACAAATGCACTCTTCATTATGTTCCTGTGCTGGTTCAAGCACTCAAATCAATCACAAGGGGATGCGATCATGCAGATAAGAACACACTAACAAGAATTTTCAAAGTTAAAAATGATAACACATAGTATTTTGATAACAACAAACCACAAATATATATCTTATTTAGGAAACCTTCCCACAAACCCTTGATGGAATACCTTTTTAGAGAAGATACATGGCCTGCAAATCTGATCTAAAAGTATGATTTTTTCACTGGCCTTGTGAACATATTTAGGGGCTAACATTACCCTGATGAAAAACCATTAGTGTTTACTTAGTGGATATACGTGCAACAACTAAAGGAAGAAACCATAGTCCACTATGAGATATGAATATTTGATTTTTCCACGATCTGCATGTGCATATTTAGGGGTTAACAAATTAGCATTACCCTAATGAAAAACCCTCAGTGTTTACTCAATGGAGGGATTCACAGAAAGCCTCATTTATTATGTATATTTCTGCTACTGATATGTATTGCATTCTATGTCATTTTGATATATTCTCCCTTACATAGTATATGGATGAGAAAACTTTGCATTGTCTCTAACCATTCAGAATCTTAAAAATATTTTTTTATGTGCAAACCAAGTTGAAACCCAAGTTAATAGGTGGCCAAGTTGAATTCCAAGTCTAAATTTAAAAACTATGTTACCAATTGATAACCAGGTGATCAAGACCAACAACTTTCACCAGATTAGATAGATTTCACATCTTGTAGACACTAGTAAAAAATGATGAAATTAATGACCATGTGACTAAAAAATCTAGTCACCACAATTATTTCAAGTGAATTAATACTAAATTTGAGCAATTTTAAGTGACCGAACTAAAAATGATTAATTTAGTGTAGAAATAAAATATACGACTAGATAATAAGCGACTAAACTAAAAGTGACTAAATTAAATGACTAATTTAGTCTAGGGATAAAATATATGACTAGATAATAAGTGGCTAAACTAAAAGAGACTAACTTAAATGACTAATTTAGTCTATGATTAAAATATATGACTAGATAATAAGTGAAAAAATTAATAATGATTAATGTAAATGACTATTATGGTCCAAGAATAAAAATATGACCAAATAGCAAGTATATGAATTACTCATCTATATTAGTAATTTTTAATTGTGTCACTCCATAAATGGAAAATTGCAATTTTGATACCAAAGTTTTACATTTCAGTACATGGGTCTTTGAATCCATTCACAATGTTAAAATTCTCTCATTCATGCCCACTCTTTCCATCGGGTTGTTGATAATTGCATGACAGTTCTCCAAGCAAAAATGTTGGATACCCTGCCCCTCATTTACCTCAGAGCGATTAGACCCACAATTCCCCTTGCCATCATGGGATCCTCCGCCTCGACAACTCTTCTTTTGAACCCTCGAACCCCCACCCCTACTAGCCCCCCGCTTACCTCCTCCACAAACCCCATGTGCACCCACACTAATGAGGCGTGCATGCCCCATGGTCTTTCCACCCCCACATGGAGCCTCCATAATTATTGTCGAGTCCACCACCCCCACAGGGCCATGGAAGACATGGGAGGGAGAACGGGCACACCGTACCGAGGGCTTCATAATTCACCAAGGTTGAGGAGCCCAGCCACGTGTAGAGTCCAAAGACCAGACCCCCCACCAGAGAAAACAACCACCACTAGAAAAGGAGCCAAATGTCATCGCTCGCCATTGTAGGGAAGCACAAAGCCACCTCCCACTACCAAATAAAGACTGCCACTACCAGGAAAACCAAATACCACCACCCACCAAACCAACACAAGAAATTGAACAACAAACTATGAAAAATTATTCGATTCCTGAGCATAAATTCCCCCAAGGCAGCAACCAACCTCCAAATTCTCCACACAGAGACCACACACCAATCCACAAAACACTATCACACCCATGCCAATGGGCATGAAGTTGGGAAAAGAAAATAGTTTAATGTCACCTCCCTCGAGGTTTTCTAGACTATAGATTCCAATTTCCTCACTTAGCACAAAAAAACAGGAAACGAGTAAGTTCACTTTCCTTCTAATTCCTATCCTCGACCTAGACGTAGACAATGGCTAATAAACTGAGTAGTAGGGACCGGTTGAACACACCACACCAACAAATTCCCATGGCAAGCACACACAAGCCACTCCCTATGTAAACCTTCCTACGATGTTTATGCTTCCTCCCTGGACCCCACTGCCAGGACAAACACCAAACGAGAGTGAGGAGTCGAATATCAGGCTCCCTCATCTTCCCTCGCCTTAGCCTTTCACCACCCCTGAACACCAACGCGCAATTATTTTTCACACGAATTACCAACGTCAAGCCAATACCTCTTTTGTTGCATGCGTTATGGTGAAGGGATCGAGAGGACCCTCCCTCACCCTTACTCCAATTGTATTTACTCATGCGATATTCCTTCCACGTGTTGCTCAAACCTCACTCCCATCAAGGAGTGTATTAACCTTTGTTAATTTAGATATGAACCTTAATTATTTTTTTAATGGTGTATGAAATTTTATTAATTGTTTGATATGAACCTTGGTTAATTTTTAATGGTATAATGAAATTTTGTTAATTGTTTAGGTATGAACAATATATTTTTTTTAATAATACATCAGTGAAATTGGTCGATCCATTAATCAAAGAATTAGTGAACATGCAGCTGACCTAAAACATCGTAGATCTCGCTCCTCTGCCAATGCAGAGCATGCTGAGAAGACTATCAGTCACATCTGCATTGAAGAAGCAAAAGTCATTGCTAGGATTGATCACTCCCATCATCGTAAATTAAGGGAGGCCTTAGAAATTGAAAAAAGGCCAGTGAATCTGAACAGAGACGATGGTTGGAGCATTAGCAGGTGTTGGATCCCTGCCCTTTCCTTGTAGTTTTTTTTTTTTTTAAACGGGATAAGTAAATAATTATTCAATGGTTTAATTAATTAATTTAATTTAATTTTGTTTTTGTTTACCTTATTTTATTTATTTATTTATTAATTTTTATATTTTTATTTATTTATTTTTATGTTATTTTATTTTATTTTAATTTATTTATTGATCTATTTATTATTATTATTGTTATTTTTTTATTTTAATTTTTAATTTTTTATAGTTTTTAATTTTTTTATATTTATATTTATTTTTTTTATTTTTTTAATTAATTAATTAATTTTATTTATTTATTTTTAATTTTTTTTCCAAATTAAAGACTTATATATATATATATATAACTTTTTAATAAATAATTTAAATTTTCTACTTAGGTAAATTTCTTGATTTATTTAGTCAAACTAGCTGTTATAGGATAACGGCTAGTTTGATTCTCTCTGCATGTATTTAAATCGTAAGCCAATATCTGTGCTCTCATCCAGTCCTGATGATGAACCATAATAGTTGGTTCGAAACGCGTCGACAATATTTTTCATATGTGATATTTTACCGAAATAATTTTTTCAAAAATATATAAACCTTTATTAATAATTATAAATATTTAATTCAAAATATTTAAGTATGGTTTCTTATGTAATGAAGGATAAATGTGCTTAGTTTTATCCATTTCTATGAGAATTGTACCAATGAATATATATATATATATATATATATATATATATATATATATATATATATATATATATATTTCATGATATAGAATTTACATTATTATATGAAATTAAGATTTAAATAAAACAATATTATTGATTTTATATTTGATTAATAATCAAAGTAGTAAATATTGATGTTTATATTTTATTTATTTTTTAATAGTGGATCCATTGAATATATTTATTTTAATTAATGCATAATTTACATAATTATATGAAATTAAACTTTAAATAAAACAATATATTGTGGTTTTATATTTAATAAATAATTAAAATAGTAAATATTTATATTTATATTTTAATTATTTTTTAATAGTCTATAGATTAAGTCGAATGTAATTTCATTAAAATTGAAACTAATTATCAAAGTGAATGACTATATGAAAGTCAAACTGAAACTGGAGGTGTCTATGAAAGTCGAAACTCGGTCTGAAAGCCCCAAGAACTCAAACCACAATTCCTATCACATGACAAAACTTGTTGTTCTTACCCCGCCAAATGCAAACTGGTTCATGAAGAGGTCCATGAATAGGTTTACCAATTGGATGTTCTGTCTCTTTGGCGCCAATTTTTTGCTGCTGAATCTAAATTTTCCATGAAAATGGATTTGTTCAGTGCCATAGTTTTGCCATTGGCAGAAGGGTTTTGGTATATTTTGAGAGAAATTGTTGATGTGGTTTAATATTTTTAGGGCCTGCAAATTTTTCTATATAATCACAACTTTTGTCATGGATAAAAAAACATTGAGACAACTTGGAGGCATTTGAAGAGGCGGGCAACAACAAATTCAAAATTGAATTCTGCAATTTTGGAGTTCGAATCATAGGTTAGTTGGATTTATAGGTTTATATTTTTCTATTTCCTACGTTTGTTCTATGTTTTTTGTTGTTCGTTCTATGAATTTTTATTTTATTTTGCTAAGGGATCAATTGAAAATGAATGTAGTGTCGAGTGAGAAAATGGACCCCTCTACTTAGTGAATTTTTACTGCTCAATCAATGGCGGTTTAAAATGTTGCCATCCCTGCTTTCATCTTATGCTGCAACCTTGTTGCTTACATGATCATTCCAGATTTGAGGATTTGATTATTTTTCGCTATAACAACTCCGGTAATACCTTTTTTCTCTTAAGTTAGTCCATGTTCTAAATGCCTCATGTTTTGGCATCGTGAGTGATATGGTCTTCCTAGTTGATTATCCTCGTACAAGTGAGTGAGTGAGATTGCAGCAACTAACCTCTATCAGTAAGCAGGGTCCCAATAACCCAACCTTGATCTCAATGTTTACCCATACTTTCAAAAAGGGTGTTTTTTGCTCTAATTTATATAGAAGATTGAGTCGTGGAACATAAAAATATTGTCAATGGATGGATGCTCTCTTCCTGTTGTTCGCTCTAATCCATTTACCCAACTATTCCCTTTTTACTCACCTATCCCAGCTCATTTATAAAAGATCGAGTGATGGATCATAATAGTGTTGTCAATGGATGGGTGAGCTCTGCCTATTGTTCGTTCTAATCCATTTACTCGACTATTCCTTTCTTACTTACCTATCTCAGCCAACATGAGTGTTGTTGCACTGCACTATAGCGGTGGCGCGATCTATCTTCCTTTCTAAGCTCCAAAAAATCAACTATAGCCGGGTGATTGGGGGATTTAGGTTTCTCATCCGGCTTAGTTTTCTGTGTTAAATTTTTTTTCTTGTGTTGATTCGGGTGGTATCTAAGGACTTTCAATCAAAACCATACTCTCCATTACCTTCGGGAATGAAACAAACCCCCAGAGTCTTTAGAGAAAAAAATCAATCAAACACCAAATAAGCACAAAACCTTCTTGAGTGTGATGAGGTTACCTTAGAACACACGTAAATGCCCTTTGAAGACGTTTCACAATAGGAAAAATGTGACTGAGCTTAGTTTTTCTATCCAGTGTTGATCTAATACATGTCTAAACTGCACTGGCTTTATTTGATCAAGATCATATTAAAAACATTTTTTTGAAGATTTGAAACAAATTCTGTTGGAGAAAATAGAGTGGCCACCTAGGGTAAACACAAACCCATTGGATGAGTGAATAGGAAACCTGGGGAAAGAAACAACATTGATTGTTGTTATGACATGTGTGCAAACCTCTTGCATGGATCAGAGCAGAGGTTGCAATTATTTCCATTGGTCTGTCCAAAAGACGAAGCATCACAAAAACTTGTAATACCTATCGGAATAGCACCCAGAAGAGCTGCCACTAACAAGTAGTGTTGTCACATTCCATCTAACAATATAGAAGGAAGCAACGCTAGCACGAATATGGATGCTTCGACATAAATTAAAAATAATATCTAAATTGATGTCATTTATGTTGTTATTTTCCTTTTTTCATATCTTAAAACAACAACCATATATGGTGAGATTATATCCAGAGGACACACTGAAAAATCCCTTTGGAGAAAACAGAGTCTTATGATAATGTGAATAATCATAAAAGTGATGAAATTCTGAAGATAACAAAGGAGACAATTAGGAATAGCAAATCTTTCAATCAGGGAACAATTACCTTGCAAGAGGATGAAGGAGTCTTAAAAATTAATGCTACTGACCATCTTGTAGCTGCCAGTCCAAGGTATTGGATGGTTGCACTATGGAGTCTAGAATATTTTTGTTTAGGCTTTCGATTTGCTGTTTCAACACTATTTTCAAGACATAAAATAGATGGACCTCTGAAAAATAATCCTCGCAACAGACAACGGCATTCTCATTCCAACAATTCAGACACAAATGGAGATTTCCAAAATTTCTCAGACAAGAAATTTTACCTCAACAATCTTGTGGAAATGCTTAGAAATATCTGTTAGGGCCTTTGTAATGTGATCCAGGCCTTTTGAGTTTTGTACTCTTGGAGAATGGGGATCCATAAGCTACGTATTTAAGAGAAAACATGACAAAGGAAAAGAGAAAAAAATATCATTTCAAAGATATGAAGTTTCAAATATCCTGAATTTAGAAGGATGTAGAAGCATTGGCAGAAATTTCAAGCTAGAAAATCATGAAAGGTACAACAACGAGGATTTAAACAAAGGATAGGTAAAATGAAAGGTTATATTTTTTTAAATGGAGATGACAATTCTTATGAGAGAAGCATGATTTTTGAAGCCTACATTGCCAAACATGACCTCCCTACATTTACTAACAGTGCTAGTGTATTGCCTCGACCCTGATCTCAAGAGATTCTAAATCCTTGTGGAAATTTTTTAACTCTGCATGAAATATGGGCTGCCAACTTTGTTGTAATTGTTCTTATCCTAGTCAGATGAATGAAGAGCATCCACATTGAATGTTGCATGAAATTTCCAGAGAAATGAGATACCTATCAATCTTATAGAGTTCTATATTGTCCACCACACTGTTTAATCACATATCTGACTTGAGAACTGGCCCCTATTCAATGGAAACTGCTGACAAAGAGAATGCCAAATTCAACAGTAACTAGTATGTAGATGTGACTCCAAATATCCCAAAAGGTATGCTTGTCAGACTTTATTTTGTGATGATTCAAACAACAACATTTGTTAGACCTCAGTCATAGCCAGTGTGGAAGTCCCAAACCATACTGAGAATGTAGGTGCTTATAGCTCAAAATCAAAAGAAATTTGTAGGAAAGCCATGAATGGTAATGATTAAAACACTAATTTCAAGTTGCTACGAATTCAAAATTATCATATAATCAACTTTCCTGTTCCTTTTTTAAAATATCATTAGGAACCTACAAGTTCTCAAAGTGTCTCAGATGAAATTAATGCATGAAGTTTCAATCAATTAGCCACATTGTTAGAAATCCCATAGTCACAACATTTAATAATGCACTAAAAAGCTTCATGAGTAATTCCATCAAAGATTAACTTCCAATATTATCACATTCACTTTGATAGCTATAAAAAATTGCACCTAGGAGAGAAAATCTAGTAACAAAAGCATAGATCCCAAGCCAAAATACCCCATAGATTCATAAACTCATCAAAGACATCTTGCACCTTTTAAATCCTTCATTTATGTGATTTCCTCAGCTATTTCTTTTTCCATTAAGTTATGAGCAGGTTGATCAAACTTCCTTGCTTTGTATTTCATTTTAATTTTTCTATCTTTTACATCAATAGTGATATTACCCTCTCCAACTGGATATATTGCCAATGGTTGCAAAAATGATTCAATAATATGCAGGTAAAAGAAGCATAAAGGTTGTTTGGAGCTCAACTATAATAGAAAGAACTACGCAAATATTGAATTTAATATCATAAAAATAAGGTTAAACAACTACTTTTTTGAAGACATCTCGCTGAGAATTGCTTTGCACCTAATAGAGGTCGTGCTCTAATTACTTCAAGTTCCATTTACTATGTCTATAGGTGTTGATTTCCACCACGAAAAAAAACATTGAAAAATTAGTACAATCCAACCAAATATTTCTAAATTATGTCCATAGTAAAAAGAATATGTGTGAGTCTCTATTTCAACCTTACTACAATTTTATAGGAGGCTTAAAGGACTATATCAAGATGGCTAGTGTTTAGTGATCTGTATCATGTCTTGTGCTATAATCATAACTCCATTTGATGTTATATGATAGGCCCAAAGCCCCTGTATCTACTAGAATAAGTTTCCTCTTTTAATAATCCCATTTAATACTAGAAGAGAACCATTCATTGTAAGCTATACCTATCCTTAGTCACGTCGAACATTTTTTCAAAGATGGGATTTTCAAATAAGTTGGCAATGATTGAGATATATTCTAGCTTACTCATGATATTTTGGAAGAGAATTTTACTTATGACAAGTTAAATTCTCCAAATGATATATAATGATTATATTATCTTATGTTTATGTTTTAATTTCATTCAAATCGGAAATAGTTCCACTATGACCATTCATCTTTGTAAGAATAGAAACTGCTAACACATTGGACATTAATTTCTTGTGCAACGATGTTGGAGATAAAGATATTTGTAGAAGAGTAGTAAGAACATGAGAATATTATTGACAATCTAGATAGATATTCCCCATCATGTGCTAACAAGCTTTAAGGCCATGGATAAAGCAAGCGAAAAATCAAATCCATCTTTGTTACATGTTGTTCATCAATCCACTTCAAAATGTCTAGTTGAGATACATGAGTCTTGTCTATAACAACAAATCTCTTTCCAGTCTTACATTGTCTTAAGCTGTGCCTGAATTTTCTAAATGTTTCTATGAATCATCTCTAGATGTTACAACTCTAGTCCAATATGTTTGGGGCCAACTAGTATCAACATTATTTTTGTGGCTTCTTGGTCATCAAATTATTTTCAGAAAAGCATGTACTTGACAATATTGGATGCTTTCCAATCTCATTTACCTTGTACCCTCCACAAAACTGTGTTGCTTCTTTGAGAGGAAGGTTTGGGGTTGTCTTTGCATTTACATCATATGACTGTTTGTTCTTATATTATATTTCCATAATGGTAATTAGAGGAAAATTTCCTCGTTGAATATTCACACATATATTGAAGGAAATGTGGGATAATTTTGAGTATATTGTAGACAAATAAATTGTTTGACAGACATACATGGTGCCTCACTTCAACAACAAGATAAACTACACAAGTTTCAAGATAGACAACAATATAAACATAGTGAGAAATTGTCATCCTATCACACTTTTTAGTGTGTCTTATAATCACGAATATTGCAGCCTGGACCATTTTTATTTATCAACTGGAGTTTATTAAAAGAAATTTTATCTTAGGTAATATTGTTACAACTTGTGAAGGTCTTGAATGAGTATCAAATACCAGTCACATAATTATAGATGAATATAGGAATAACAAATATGATTCCAAAGGCATATTTTCTACTAGAGTGAACTACTTCAAGCTTAGAAAAATAATGTAAATATCCAAATGATGTACCTCTTTTAAGATAGGAATAAGGAGATAATGTGGTGTAAATCCCCCATTAATGTGCCCTCCATTCAAGTGGAAAAATACATAATATATTCCCTTCAAGTGCCAAAAAGGTGATAATTTGTAACTCGTCATGCTGCCATGAATAGGTAAGTGAATCCATCAATTGGAGTGCCCTCATTTTCTAGGAATGAGCACTGGGAACATGTAAGAAATAGGCTTTAAAGGAGAGAGTACACAACTAGTGACTTCCGCTACATCAATGCCCCCCTTGAAGCTGAGTGATGCATCATATTTGCTGCTAAGACAACTCCCATTGGTGTGATCTTCTCCTCACTGTTGTTGTACTAAATGTTCAAAAATGATTACAAGGGATTTGTCCTTAAGAATGCTAATATATTAACCAAAAAATTTCGTTTTCATTAAGATAGATCTGCATTCAAAAGGTGTAAATGCAACAAAATTATCTTCTAAAACAAGTGTTGATCCACACGCTTTCTCTCAAATATGACTTTATTTTGTTGTTTGACTATGTGATTGTTATGTATGGGTGTGTTCAAACTAGTAAAAAATGTGTAGTCTTCTCTTCCTATATGATGTTTCTAAAAAGTTTGCACAATTGACATTTGTGCTCAAATGGGAGTTGAAACTTCTCTTTTACAAATAAAGTTCTGAAAAGAGTTGAAAATAAAGAGTTAACATATTAGTTTCATCTTTGAATGCAAAAAATTTAAGATGATTCAATACCCAATTTTGACAATGGATGAATACCATGCACATGATGAGAGAAATTTGAATGAAAAATCCATGCAAGGGGCTTCTCCTCAAATCGAGCCCACAAACCAAGTGTGAAATATCCATGTCATGAATACCAATGCTCCTCGAGTTCCTCTAATGAAATTGTAGGAAGAGACCTCATAATTCAAATTAGCTAGAAAAATAATGTGTAATACATCCAAATCAAGGTATACAAGTTGGCTTCCAAAATGAAATGGTTGGTCTAGTCCAATTTTGTAGGTTGGCTCATCAAAACATTTTCCAGTGTGGCACAAGTACATACATTTATATATACACCCTAAATTCCTTTTATCTCCATAATCATGGATTAGGATGGGTACATTCCTCTCTCTTTAAGGCCTGTGCTATTGAAAAAGGTTTGTTTTGGATCCATTTTCCTCTATGGATTATTCTCTCAAAATAAACTAAAATCTACCACTTGTCCTTTGCTAAATGTATTTAAGAGGCATCAATTTCATATTTTTAATCCTAAACATCTTCGAAAACTTATCCTTATTTCACATAGTAAGATGAAGGCCTTTCAAAATTAATTTTTTTTCTGGGAAGCATATTCAACGTACTGCTTTCCTAAGAGCCTCAATTACAAGTCTGTTATAGGTGAACAATCATTGCTTCTCTAGGAACATCAAGTTTTATAATGATGCCACTATCTTCACTTGCGAAGAAATACTTAATGTGATCTAAGGTTTTTATAAAAAAACTATTACCAAACACCACTCTTAATGCGAAGAGCCTCATGTAGAGTGCATCTGTGTACAATTTTATTGATTCAATGACAACAATCCATTTTCTCAGCAAGGCATTATTTTCCGTATCATTAGATCATACAAGTTATTTAACAAATGGAATATGGAGGTCCTAGAGTATAATCTTGTCTCTAACTTTTGAAAGAAACATTGCATCACTTTACAAATTGCAGCCTCATCGTCAACTCCACTCTTACCAATACTTTTTTGGACTTTCAAAATAGTTCCCTCCCCTTGGAGTTCTCACTTCCATGAAATATCCTCTAAACACAATAAAATTCCTTCACGAGGGATTTCTTATCCCAATTAGGTGCACATTGCTGAAAAACATCCTTTACCCTAATAGTTCGAGTGTGCTCTTGCAAGCCACACATATGAAAAGCATTTCCTATGACTCTGCACAACCTTACTACTGATACCCATGCTTATTTCTCTTTCACCGATTGCAAATATTTCTATTTCTAGTGGGAAAAAGTATGATAGAATATCCATGAACAAGTGTTCACTTCAATGTAAATTTTACTCCAAATAATACACATGTAAAGACTACATGATGAGATGTTATCACTTGGTGAGATGTTAGCACTTTTATAAATTTAATTTCTCTAAAATGTAGTAGAATCAAAACAAAAATGCATTTAAATTGGTTCTTAATAATATTATTTATATTTATATAGATTTCACTTCTTTATATCTAAAAATATTTTTATTTTATATATTTTTTATTCTAAATATTTGACACATAACTCATATTTATTTTACACACTACTTAACAGAGAGTTATAAAAATATTTTATCCATATACATACCTTTTGTTTTACACATTATCTATTTGAACTAATAAGAAAAAATCATATATAACCCTCCCAAAAACCCAAAAATGAACCGTAGGACTTGAAAAAAATCATACATAACCCTCCTGAGAAATGAAACTCAGGACTTGTTGGACCAAACAACCACACGTTAGAATACAACCTCAAACATAACCACAACCTCAACGCTAAACATAGATGATATTTTATCCAGCCACTCAAACTAAGCTCCATAGGTCATAAGGAAAACACAGTTTCTTTAAGTGAAATGTAAAACCGTCGAATGGATAGACCACCCATTTTAGAAGGTGCCATGACCGACCTGTTGATATTTTTAAATGAATCTGAACTGTTCACGAGTACTTCCCATACAATGTTATGGGAATGGATGTACTCGATTGTCCTCGGGTTGCATTGTCTGGTTTTCATCTGCCGTCTATACTTTGGCATCACTACTAAGCTCATGATTTGTGGTTCAGGCACAATTTGTTGGGTTTTCTTCATATTTGAGGTGGCTTCAGCCAATTTTTTTAGGGTGTTGAGGGATTCCAGTGATTTTCACTCCATACCCTAGTGTCTCTGATTCAAGCACAATCATTCTCGGAGAGTTTTTTCCCAAAAGTTTGGTCATCTTAGAAGGTAATTTCAGAAATAAAATATGGGCAAGGCTTAAGAGGAAAGAGTAGCGGCATACAACCCAAAGTGCGACAGGCTGGAGAGTTAAGCTCGATCTTTGGATCGATGACACTGCAAGTTGAAGTGAATCAATGGGTAAGATCTTCGTTTAAGGCTTTAATAGTTTTATCTTTCCGTTATGAAGAAAAAATAATTAATTTTTGCTAATCCACTTGGTTTATGCCCATTCAAAGAGTTAGAGAAATTAAAATATGTGTATTCTCATGGTGGTCAGATATGCCTGCTATAGATGCAATTTAGGAATTTTTGCATTCATGTTATATTCGATAATAAGATGGATAAATTTCTTGTTCCAGAAGAGCTGTGGTATTTTGTTCGTTTATAATGTGTTAGCATTGTCAGCCATGCCAACGCGGATACATGTCCTGGGGGATTTGGACCCATGTCTGAGCACGTAAAGTATTTTTTGGCCATAGTCTGCTCAATTGTGTTTATAACGTCATTGTTGCGGTCTTTTTATCCATTTTTCTAGAAAGTGAGGGGAATTTTATGTAGCTTACATCTTACAAAATGTCAGCTGCAAGTTTTCTAGCTAGCACTGTCAAGACCCAATGATCTTTCAACTATGACGAAATCTTATGAGCGCTAGAGCATCTGGGATACACCATAAACCTTTTAACTACTAAGAATGCTGGAAATTCTAAAAATGGGTGCAAATTTTCCAGATTTGGCTCTGCAAGCGACTTCAATATACATATCCCTGTCCTGTAGACAATGGTTTCATAACTCCATATTAATTGTCTGTCTTACCAGACATTTATCTGATTTCTGTCTCTAGCATCCAAAAAATAAAATATTTTGCATTTTGTACATGGAATTGCAGGAGCGACTGTTCTCTTCTCTTATCATCACAACAACCTTTTGTACATGGACTACATGAATCTGTAACAAATTTGCACATATTTCTGCCATCTTGATGAAGTGGGTGAAGATTCGAGACCGCCATCATTATGGAGAAAGGTGTTGGCATAACAATTTTTTGATGAGGTATTGCGAGACCCGGGGAATAGAACTCGTAGCAGCTGAAACGATTCTCGGTGTTTTAGTTTATTTGGAAATTTTAATGCGTAGAATTGGGGCACACGGCGACTGGTTCGTGATGCGTTTGTTAAAATACATGCAATATCCAGTCACAAAAATTTCAGAAAAGCATCTACATAATTTGTGACTCTGGCATATTAAAACAGCAAGGAAAACAAAAAATTAAAGACAAATTATAAATGTAAGTGTCACATTAAGCATGTATGACATTTTGGCCATGTTCCACACCATTCGAGAGGTCATAGATGAGGAAGGTCACCTCCAAGAGTTCCACGACAATTTTGGAGAGTCCATCAACAGAGGAATTGAGTTCAGGTAGCATATGTGTGAAACAGATCCCTTCAAAAGAGAAGAGAGTGTCCTTTATGTCCTGAAGAATAGATTGAAGATAGATATTCTCTATTTGGATTTTAATGTTTGCTGGTATATGGCCGGATTGAAATATCCCATGGTCCATTACTTGATTGTTCTTAACATTTTTTAATGAAGAAAATTATAGCAAGGTGCACTGTGCAATAAATTATGAATGGTTGTTTGTACCTTGCCTAGGACGGTGCATGATCAAGATGCATCTCCTCTATGGTCTGTGATCATCTTTATGTTTCATGCATAATTTTAACACTAAACCCATTGTGATATCTAGAAGGATGCTTTGAGTGTTGAAGATAATTTTTGTCCTAGCCTACCAAATATTGTTTACCAAAATAGTGGGGATGCCCATGGAAGAAGTTGTCTTCATTTTCTAGCCATGTCATGAGATTATTTTCCAAAATTTTGGAAGACCACGAGTCATTTATATGAAATTATGACACTACTATGTTGATTACTTGCACTGTGTATGCATAGGAGATAATTAAGTTTGCAATGCTCTTTGATAAATATTTGCATTAAGAGTAGAAACTAGGACCTTCCTAGTTCTTCTTCATGAGATTGTCGCAAGTCAAAATTTTGTTATTTAATGTTAGCCAAAGTGTAGTTTTATATTTCAGGGGTGCTTGTATTTTTTGTAGAGGTATCCACTGACAGTGTGTTTCCCCAGTAAATAGGGAATTAATGTGAGACTCGTAGCCTAATTTCGTAGTGAAGTCCCTGTTGTTGGGATTTTTTGACAATAACAGGTTAACATTGATCTCCTTCCAAATTTTGATGAGATTTGTAGTGAGGGGATTGAAACATGTGTCCCATTCTACAAAATCTTAACTAACAAGGTGCAAATTTGTGAAATTTTTCCATCTTGTGGGCCCCCATGCCAAGGGGGGTTGTGCTTTTGCTTTTGTGAGGAAATAGCACCACTTTTGATTTAAGTGCTCGATGAACTTGTTTGATATTATGTAGGCATAAAATAATCCCATTCATGGATCTAGTTCTAGCTTCACACTTACACGATTACCGGTCTATGATGAAAACCTTTCTCCAATGAGAGGGAAGGCTAGTATGAAGGATTCTAGAAATTTGATCCCTTTCTAGATTTCTTTGGTTAGTATATCTAGTCAACGAATGCGGAGGATGGGAGATATTTGGCTTTCAGAATTCTCCCCTAAAGGGATGTGTTATGAATTAGCTGCCAAAGGTTTTAGGTTACTAGTGCTTTGTTGAAGGAAAAAATATTTCTGAACCCCCAACTGCCAATTTTTTGGGGAGAGAAAATCTATCCCATTTTACCTAGGGATACTTCTGTTGCGTCCTTTGCTAGGCCAAAGGAAATTTATACAAGTCTTTTAAATTTTTAGCTTTATATATATATAATAGTAGGAAATTTATATAGGTCTTTTAAATTTTTAGCTTTTTATTTTTTTATATATATAGAATAGTTTTTTTGTTAATATATTCTCCACATATTTGTTTGGAAGAAAAAATCATAATTTTATTCAACTTTAAAACATGGAAAAAATTACATTTTTCAAATGCACGAGGGAAATACAGTTACATTAGCCAAAATTCCTACCAAAAAGGAGATCTCAAAGCTCCATAGTTAGTATTCCTCCAATCGAAGGTCCATGAAACATCTTTAAAAAATTGGGCATAGGCTGCCGAGATAGCCCCCCAAAAATTCCCAAAAAACCTAGAGAAATCAAATCCTAGGACAAAGTTTGAGGAAAAATAAGAGGCTAAGCATGTAGGCTTGCCAAAACCTAGAAGGAGCAACAAAGAAATCCTGAAACTCCCATTAAAATAAACTTGGGCACATGCTATTGAGAAATCCCAAGAAACCCCACAAAATTGTGGCAGAAACACTTGGAAGATGACAACAACTGTAACAACAACAACATCAAACACCCATGAAAACAGAAACCTAAGCAAGACAACTTAAGAACCACTCTGAACCTGCACCTACAAATCCTACCTCCACTGCAGCAGAAAAAAAGGCACAAAATTAGGGATAAGGCGACTATAAAGTTGTCACACACCACCCCCCTCAACTTCCTTCGCAAGATCTGGGACAACCATAGAAAAAGAGAGGATCGAAACTCGACAAATAGTGATTATGGAGTTGTTACACCCCAACGCCCTCAACTCTCTTTGTAAGATGTAGGCCAACAATAGAAAAAAAAAAATCACAGGATGAAGATGTCAGTGAAAAATGACCAAGCATCAGGCACAACATGACGGTGGTGACGATCCAGAGCAACAACAATGGTAACTAGTTCATGGAAGAAAAAAGAGTGTAGAGGGTTTCAACGATAAGGATTTATGTCATCAAGCTTTCCTCCACAATGAATTATCCACTTATTAAAAATGTTTTTAATATTTACATTCAAAATCATTTCTATTTTTAATTTTTAATTTGAAAGGTTCATTTTTTTTTCAATTTAAAAGAAAATTGTTTCCTTAGTTTTGTAATTTTAGGCACCTCACAAAAGATGGCGTTGGAGGTAATGATGTGTTGTGATTCAAGTTTTAAATTTGAGGTTTTGGATTTTAATGACCCCATCTATCATGCCCTCCATATCAAACTAGTCATAATTTTAACCTTGAAGTGAAAATGTAAGTGCTCATAGTAACACCACTTTTTGACTCAAGGTTTGATTTCAAGGTCTTTGTTCACAATGGTATTGATGGTTGAGGCCACAATTTCAAACAAGTTGTAATTTTAAATTTGTAAACAAGGTAGGTTGTTACTAATATCATCATTTTTTGTGGGGGGGTTTGATTTTAAGGTTTTTGTTGGAAATGTTACCCCTCTTTTTAGTAGTGGCACCATAATATTGTTTTTGGATAAGTAAGGTAGAATGTCCTTGATGGGTTGGTTGCATTTGGATTTTTGGACACCTTCATGTTTCCCAAGGCCCTCTCATATTGTTTGAGGCACTTCATGTTTTCTAAGACATTGGTCATAGCTCTTGAGGCAGTTTTTGGGTTGTTTATGGAAACTTGGACCTCTCATATGCATGTTGTGTGGATTCTCCTTGAATGATGCTCTATTTATCCCTTTATGAGTTGATTTGTACTTGCTGTAAGGATTGGTTTATCATAGATTTTTGGTGACATGGAAAGGTGATGTGGATAATGTCACTCAATTGTTGGAACTTAAATGATGTGGAAAAATCTTTGTTTAAGTATCTTGGAGAATAAGCGAGCTAGACTAGATATAATTGGATTATATTTTGATGTCATCTGACTATTTGGAAATTTTATGACCCAAATTTTGACTTGCAAGAACATCTTCCATGCTTCATGGGATGCCACTAGGAAAAGCATGACCATGGGCCTTTAGTTGGAGCATTAATTAGAGGTGTTTAGCCATTATTTTTCCCTAATTTATGAAGTTTTTATGATGATGTTGTTGTCTTATTGGAATCTTTTCATTCTCTTAATTCAACAAAGAGAATGGGCTCATTCATGAAGACAACATAATGATATTTTTTCCCTAGGAATGAAGGGATATGCAATTGATTGGTTTATGAAGCTTTGAAGGGAAAATTTTCATCTTTTGTAGATTTTATAAAGTGGACCAGAAAAGGTTGGAAGTCATAGCGACATGTGTCTATAATATATCTTATTATATCATGAATCATGATTTTATAAATACTCTAGTATTGAGTTGTGATGACATGCTTGTTTCTACTAGGTATGCTTCATTGGAAGGTTGTTCATTCATATATCAAGCATGAATAGGTAAGGCTATTCTTCTAGTAGCATGTAAATAACATAGAAGCTAGTCTCTCTATGAAGCCTTTTAGGTAATTTTTCTCAATAAATGTTTTGGCCAGCACCTTTTTTTTTCATTGTTGTGTTCTTTCCTTCTTTGTATAAATTATTAGTTTATGCATTACAATTGAAGGGGCATCCCTTTTCCATAATATATGCTTTTGAGATTTTCATAGGTGATGGTTAAACTTGTGAAGAAACATACAATAAGCACATATTTTTGGCCATTTAGAAATTGAAAAATTCTATGAAAAGAATATGTATATATATCACAATTTGTTTTTGAAGTCTACAAAGACATTTTTACATGTCCTCGAAGGGAATTATCAGAGGGAGGAGAACACACACATTATTTTGGTCTTAAGAAAAACCGTGGATTGATTTAGTTTGAATGCAAAAATGAGAAAGTGCATATATTATGGAATTATGGGATTTAAAAATTACTTTCTATGCCACAACTAGTTTTTTTAAAACAACTGTAGAATTTCACATAAGACCAAGCTTTGTCCTTGCCAGGAAAAGACATATTCGGTGATGTAGGTTAATTTTCCTTTTCTATCACAATGTTCATTTGGAGAGCCATTTCTGTATTGTTATGAAGGTTCTAAAATCCCATAAAATATCAAGTTGGCAAAGAGCTATAAAGGTTTTCTCAGTGATAGAAATGTAGAACTGACATATAGGAATCTATTAGTTTGACTATCTATCATTCAACTAAGAAATAAATATGATTGTCCCATCCTGTAATATATAAAATCAAGAAGTTATAGGACATATTTGGGCCTACATTGTGTTCTTTATAGTTGAAAATATTCTTGTCATTCACCTTATTCCAAGGTGATGGTACTTGGTTCTGGCATGGAATTTATATAGTTTTTACTCCATAGTTTATTATCTATTTTAACATCACATCTCCAATCAGCCATCATCCATTGAACTTGAATAAGTGTCCACAATCCTGCTATTTTAGAGATTGTTTGTGGTTCACTTCATGGAAACCAGAAGAAATATGACATTTTTTGAGCTTTCATTACTTATATTGTTGGAGGGATCCCACCTTTAGTTGTACTTGACTATGGCTGCAAGGTTGGAACCTACATCAATTTGTTGGAAAGGACTTATCCCTTTATTAAGGCTCCCTCATCTGTCAACCATACTGTGTCAAGGAACTTGGTTCTATTTTTGTTGTAGTAGCCTTCATTATACCTATATAAAAATTATTCCATCATATATTTGTATTCATTTCGTAAGGAAATATCACTTAATTTTTGTGATAGATGCTTATCTCATCATCTAGAGATCCTAGATTTCATCCTTCTCTAAGAATATTGTCCCTTTCATCTTGAGACAACTGAGCCCACCAATGGGAAAGGTCCCCCTGTAAATCTCCCAAATTAGCCTTGCAACTAAATTACTCTAAGGTAGGCAGAAATTGGATATCCCATCATTCCCAAGAATCCAACACATTCATGAGTTATGGGGGTGATTTACAGTTGAAATTAGATATAGGGCACGCATCACTAAGGGCAGAAATGGTAGGATTTCAATCAGTGTCCACAAGTTCTTCAGGGCATCTTTGTTGTTTATTTGAATATGAGGCAGATAACGGGTCAGACAATTCAAAACTCATATATTTAGACTCAAGTCCTCTATGTATGTATTCATCACTATCTTTCTTAAGCATATTTAGGTCATGGCCTTGATTTTTTATTTCTAAGTGTTTCTGCCACAAAACAGAGACTATCTTATGATATTTAGCTATCTTAGCTTGTTTTCCACACAACCTGTAAATAATAAATCTCACCATCTATATTTACGAATTTAAAATTAATTCAATTAGACTCGGATATTGTTCTCCCTAGATCTAGCTAGGACCATGTTCCTTGTCTTTATACTAAAATGGAGGACAAGCGAAAAGTATCACATGATCCTTGATCTCATTGACCACTTCTTCTATTTCACATATTATTGATAAAAAAGAATTTATCCGAGTGCCTGTGTGTGTGTGTGTGTTTGTGTGCACTGACAATCCTCACTAGATTCTTCTATTCCATTATATTTCTTATTCATCCCATCATAGATAGTTGAGAGGTGTTCTTTCATAACCAAGAAATCGTGGGTAGCATCATCTACATTCTCGTGGAGGAAAGGAAACATATATGATAGTTGACATAGTTCAACTGCTATTATTCTGTAGATAACAATGGTTTAGTTTGAACTTTTTCATAGGAAATAAATTGCATTTCTATAATTAGATTCTCATCTGACATGGTCAGTGGAGTATTGTTTGGAGGAAGTGATATGTCATTCAGTCTTCCAGGACAGTTTTTTGACTCTTCTCTGGGAAAACAATGACGGTCTCATCATTTTAATAGGATTAACTTCTGTGCGATTTGGACTTCATTACTAAAATGAACCTTATATTTTCTAACAACCTATCCCTTGAAAACTTATCAATCAAAGGACATCTTAAAGATCCCATAGTGGTTATAGGTTCTTCATTCCTATCAACCCTTGCAACGCCTATGCAATTGGTTGTTCCATTCTCTTTAACACACAAATCTACCATGATTTCCTCTTTTCCATCATTTCCTAATTCATCTATTTTGATGGAATTTTCAATTAATTCCTTTGATATAGGATTGTAAAAAAAACAAATGTTGAAATTTTCCCGCTCTAGCTGACTTAAAACATTACCAAAAAATATTTCCCCAACCTTTTTATGGGAAATATGATCTCAAAAATTCGCAACATGTGGAGGCCAAATCCTTGACCTTACATCGATATGATTTTACCTTAGTTGATTAGTGTGACCATGTGATGTGATATCTAGCTTGCCCTAAAAACAATTGTCTCCTTGGAACTAAAAAACACTATCTTTGATGTGTTGCTTCAATTCCAATGTCTAATGTATTAGGCATAATGTTTTTGATGCAAGGAGTGTTTGATATATGCTCAATTTGGCTATCTTGGGTTTTTCACATCCTCCTAGCATCACCATTTTCCTTCTCAATGCATATACATTATTATAAATTACAATGAGCATGAGCATGAGGATAGACATTTCCTAGGTGCTATTTGAACCTTGGTGGGGGCTTTAAAATAATCCTGCATTATAGGACTTTTCTTTTCATCGCTTTCCTAGCTTAATAACTTTCTTTGTGGTCCATGATCTCACAATGCAAAAAAAATAACAAAATCTCAAATATAAGACTAGAATGCATTATTATATTCATGATACTGCACTAAAAATTCAACAGAAGTGAAGGAAAATTCATATTTTTTACATATTTCATTGAATTGAATTGCTTTGTGGTGATGGAATACTTATCCAAATGTACACTATCTGTAAGTGACAAAAATTATGCCCCAACCATCTTTACTATCTTATGGGGTAAGGAAAAAATGGGAATGCCTCATTGTACTTCTTACACTTTAAAATTTAAAATCACCATTTCTTGCCATCTCGGAAAGGAACCTCAAATAAAAAGTCAAGTTGGGTTAACTCATGTGTCTACATTGACAAGATAAGTAAACTAAGCCTCTGCCCACCTCAAAAATAATAGGATCTGATCTCACTTGTCAGTAATTTCCAAGTACTTTGTGTGTAAGGTTAGTATATCAACTATTCTGCCATATACAGAAAATTGAGGTAGATTTCCTTAGAAACTATCCAAAAAAGTGAAAACACAACATGAATATGAGTGAAGGAAAGAATACAATTGTTCTTGCTGGATCATAAAGTGGTTGGAGGAAGGAAAGCCAAAAGCTCAAGATATCAATAAGTTCAACGATTCTCCATCTATTCATCTGAGTCAAACCTTTAGGGATCTTTAAGCCTAATTTTAATCTTAAACCCCCCCCCCTTTGGCCTCCTTCCCTCATGAAGTGTCGAATCTCCCTGATCCTCATTTTCCATATATTCTTCTTCTTTTCCTAATGGAACCACATCATATTTTTCCTTAAAGGAATCCTCACAAACATAGCCCTAGGTAGAAATCAACTTCCCTCCCCACATTGTGTTTGGTCTCATAACATGCCAATGGTCATAAAAAGGGTGCATTCTTCTTTCAAACACCATATTCCTCACTTCATCACTAGTAGGAGTGGAACACGAACACCCATTGACTCTGTTATTCACACTTCTCTAATAAGCATAAATTTCTTCACCAGATTTTGAAATCTTGTTCTCTAAAAATTGTTAAGATTTTGTGGAAGCCCCGAAGGAGTGCCCTTTCTCTTTGTATTATTCTCATTTCCATTTTCTTTCCTTTCTACTGCAGGAAGAGGTGATCCAAAAGGAATTATCCATTTTATATTGCTATACTTAATATTATCAACATCATTTGTGAACACATGGTTATGGCATGCAACTGTAGTTGGGAAATCTGAATTTGAGTCTAGATTTGTTTTTTTCAAGTTCAAATTCACTTCCATTAGTGAACATTGGTTGAACCTTATCTTACTCCTATTTAACAATAGGAAGGTTTGGGAACTGCATGGTTATTACATGAGTGCTTACTTTATCTTTTTATTTGTGTTTATTTCTTTGTCTTTCTCACTGCCATTCTTTTTATTTTCTTTAGTCACCATCCTACAAGTTGAGACATGTCATCCCCAAGATCTAGGTTAGAAATTGTGTTAATTTTGGTCAACTAGGTCCAAAATATATGTTGCACTGCTCATATCACGATGGTCATATTTTTTATGGATTCCTCTTTCAGAGAGGTGCAAGATTGATCTAAATATCATCTTGATCAGATGAGCAGAACATTGATTTTGAATTTATTTTCCACATGTGCAAGGTCGGAAAAATTTATCCCACATGCCTAAGAGATGTGTCACACACCCTCATTGATAAATATAAATTGGAGATACTTGGAGGTCATTTCTCATAATCTCATCACACATTCTCTCATTGTGTTCTGATTGGTTTGATAGCCTTTGGTGGCATTTTTTCCCCTCACACATGTGGAGCGAAGCTGCTGTTTTTTGCGGTGATCTGTTTAGGGCTTTTTGTTTTCTGCGCTGATCTGTTTAGGGCTTTCTATTTTCTGTGTTGATCTATTTAGGGCTTTTCTACTGTAGCGTTGACCAGTTTTGACCGTGGTCCACCCTTGGTCATTTGACCACAATCTTCTATAGAAATTCTGATTTTAGGAGGTCGTACAGCTGGCCACTAAAATTGAGGAATTCCAGGTTATTTGACCGAAGCCCTAGTTTGTTGTGTTGACTGGTCTAAAGTTGCCTGCGTTGAATTTTTTGTGCTATCCCTAGTTTGACCTTTTTTGACCTGTGATGAGCTGTTTTTGAGGGTTATGGGTGTGACACATGAAAGTGATGCCTGACTGAGAAAGAATTTGCTGGTTGAAGCATCCTACTGACCATCATAACATAAAAATATCTCGTACCTTTGCTAGACATAAGGAATTGTAAATATGATCTATATTTGGCTTGTATTCTCTTTATCTATTATTGTGTTCTATCAACATTTTCTTTCATGTTTATGTGATTACTATTTCGTATCGGGCCTAAGGAATATTGAAGTAAAAGTGCATCAAGCATAGAACGCCATGATTATCTAAATTTAACATGGTATCAAAGTTGAGGTGAAGAAAAAGTCCAAGAGTCCAAGATGGTTTTAGAATCTATCTCTGAAGGAAGAAATCCTATCAAGGAGAAATGGCCTCCTCAACTTACAAGGGTTTCAAGGCTGATGATAAATTGACTGATAAGTATGACCATCATGCATGGAAGATGTCCTTGGATTTGGCGATAGAAGATCAAGATGCCATGGGCTATGTAATGGGGAATATTAAAGAGCCTCCATCAAATGAAGTTTTTGCCATGAAGTCTAATTATAGAAAAGGAGAAATCAAAGAAAAGTTGATTATCCGAGATTCTATTCATAAGCACTTGGTTTCTTACATTTTTGAGCTGAAGACATGTAAGGAGATGTATGATAAGCTGGTAAAGATGTTCAAGGCTAGCAATGTTAATCAAATCCTCTTCTTCAAGAATCAATTGAAGAATATCAAGAAGGGTAAGGATGAATCTATTCAATCCTATTTTATGAGGCTCACTGAAATCATGAATAACCTCCTAGCTATTGGGGAAGCAATATCTGATCGAGAGATGGTTCTTATTGCACTTGGAGGTCTCCCCTGTGTTTGGAATGTATTTAATACCACTATTCTCAATAATAATGCGATTCCTGATTTTGATGAAATATTGATGAGATGCAGTCAAGAGGAAACAAGAATGATGGAGTATGCCTCTAATGGAAATGGAAGTGACCCTACAGCCTTCACCGCTCATGCAAAGAAGAAGAACCATGGTGGCCTGAGAAATCAAATCCATGGTAGAGCGAGGCCCAAAGGAAGGAAGGGAAGATGTTACACTTGTAACAAGACTTGTCACTATGCAAGAGAGTGCCCTAATAGAAGGGACTCTCCCAAGGATGATGACAACAACAACTCGAGAAGGAATGGCAGGAAAAACAGGTTCCAAGGAAAAAGGAATGTTCTCTCTGATCGTAATGGAAATGGGAAACCTTTCAAGAGGTCAAGAAATTCCAGGTACAATGAGTTTGATATTGTTGATAATAAGATAAATGAATTTATTCTTATATTTTCCCTCTCTGATGCATCTCCACCCAACACCCTGGATGTCTGGTTAATTGATAATGGTGCTTCAAGGCACCTCACTGGTTTGGTTGAGAAGGATAATAATATGGAGATTATCCTTCGAGATAATTCCACCTATCCCATGAAAGGGATAGGGACTGTGAACCTCCATCTATCTCAAGGTCAAGTCCTATAATTACAAGATGTGTTGTATGTACATGATTTGAAGAAGAAACTTGTGTCCATTTCGTAAATGGAAGACAAAGGGTTCAAGGTGGCAGTTGTTGATGGAAAGGTACTTATCTGGAAGAAGAAATTCAAGGAAGCTCTTTCTATTGGTTTTAGATTTGATACACTCTACCAGGTTGGAGGAAGTTCATTCAGGGCTATGACATGTGATACAACTCTTCAAACAAAGTTATGGCACCGGAGGTTTGCACACCTTCATTACAAATCCCTTCCCGAAGCAAGGAAGGTGATGACAAAGATGCCCGAATTGAGAGATGATCATGAAGGTATATGTCAAGGTTGTGCTTAAGGGAAGAATACAAGGGGACCATTCCCCTCAATTATCACAAAGACAACTGATATCTTGCAGTTGATACATTCTGACTTATCTGGTATGCTGCTTGTGACATCCTTGGGAGGATGTTCTTATTACATGACTTTTATAGATGAATTCTCCCACAAGACCTTAATATATTTTTTTTGAAGAAGGACGAAGAATTCAAATGGTTTTGTACCTTCAAGGCCTTGGTGGAAAATCAAACTGAGAAGAAAATCAAATTTTTGAGGACCGACAATGGGACCAAGTATGAGTCAAATGAGTTTAATTACTTTTGTAGAGAAGCTGACATTAAGAGGGAGACCACAACTGCGTACACTGCTGAGCAAAATGGTGTTTCTGAAAGAAAGAATAGGACCATTGTGGAAGTTTCCTGCTTCATGCTATGTGACCAAGTTCTTTTGAAGTTTCTATGGGGATAAGCTGCGAACACTCCTATGTATGTTCAAAGTAGATGCCTGCATTCTGCTCTGGACTCAAAAAATCCCGAAGAAATCTTCTTTGGTAAGAAACCTGATGTATCTCATTTTAGCTTTTTTTGGTTGTCCTGTTTACTTTCATGTGCCGAAAGAAAAGAGATGCAAGTTGGATTCTTATGGAAATAAGGGAATGTTTGTGGGATACAATAAAACTTCTAAGGCATATAGAATCTATGTTCTTGGTCAAAGAGAAGTGGACATATGCCACAATGTCACCTTCAATGAAGATGTTTCCCTCAAGAAAGTAAGAAATCTTCCCAGCTACAAGGAAGACAAAGAAGATGAAGAAGTACGAAAGCTGGAAGAGCCAAAGGATGACCTGATGCCCAATGTTGAAGGACCTATGGATCCCATTGATCCACCTCCTTCAAATAAGAGAAGACCTCATGGATTAGGGATACTCTCGAAGATGCCGAGAGACATATTTCCCTAAGGGGGTCATTCCGTGAAAGCAAGAAGTCGAAGAGATACCGAGGGTATCTAGCAACCATGAGTACAATAGTAAAATCTAAGCCTGAAACATTTGAAGAAGACGTAAAGAATCAAGTTTGGAAGGATTCTATGCATGAATAATATGAGTCCATTATGAAGAATGATGTCTAGGAAGTGGTCCCAAGACCGAAGGACAAATCTGTTGTCACCTCGAAATGGCTCTATAAGATCAAGCATGGATTTGATGGAAGTGCTAAAAAGTACAAGGCAAGATTCGTTGCCTAAGGCTTCTCTAAAAAAGAAGGCATATATTATGATGATATATTTGCACCTATGGCCCGCTATACCACCATCCAATCTATTATTGTCCTTGCTGCTATGAAAAGATGGAGTCTACATTAGATGGATGCGAAGACCGCTTTTCTGCATTGTGCTATAAAGGAAGAGGTGCATGTGTGGCAACCTCTGGGGTTCGAAGTCCAAGATAGAGACACCCATGTATGAAGGTTGAAGAAATCCATCTATGGGTTGAAGCAAGGCCCCAGGGCTTGGTACGAGAGGATAGATAGCTACTTGATGAAGTTAGGCTTCACTCGAAGTAATGTTGATCTGAACCTTTATTTTAAGGTTGATAGAGAAATGCCTCTCATTTTGGTTCTCTATGTGGACAATATATTCCTAACAGGTGTTGACCCTCTCATTCATCAATGTAAGAGGGAGTTAGCTTCCAAGTTTGAGATGAAAGACCTAGGACTGATGCACTACTTCCTAGGCTTGGAGGTCTGGCAGAGGCCAGGAAAGATTTTCCTTTCTCAAGGAAAATATGTTGTGAAGCTGCTAGAGAGATTTGGTATGGTGGACTATAAGTCTATGTTGATTCCGATGGAACTCGACTTTAAGAAGTTGAGTGGAAACATTGTTGGGCCCATGCTAGCAAATTCCACCGAGTATCAACAACCCGTTGGGGCCTTGATGTTCTTAGTGAACTCCCGTCTAGACGTATGTTTTGCAGTGAACACTTTGAGTCAACATATGGTTGAACCTCATCACATTCACTAGATTGATGCCAAGAATTTGTTGAGATATCTTCGGGGCACAATCAACCATGGGCTGAGATACACTTTCAGGAGTTTGAGACTCCATGGATATACTAATGTCGATTGTGTTGGCATTGTGGTGGATCACAAGAGCACATATGGATGCTGCCTCACCTTGGGTTCTGCTTCGATATCTTGGACGAGAAGGAAGCAAAAGTTGGTGGCATTGAGCACCGCTGAGGCTGAATACATTGCAGTGAGTATGGCCTGTTGTAAAGCTTTTTGGTTGTGAAAGCTCTTCCGTGAGTTGTTCGAGCATGTGCTAGATACCACCGTTATCCTTTGTTATAACCAAAGTGGGATTCGTATTTCTGAGAATCTCGTGTTCCATGATCGATCCAAACATATTGATATTAGGTACCGCTTTATCCGAGATATGGTACAACGAGGCACCGTAAGGCTTGATCATATAGGAACTGATGAGAAGGTCATGGATATTCTCACAAAGTCCCTGGGGAAGGTCAACTTCCTAACCTTCAATGAGAAGCTTGGAATCGTGGAAAAACCCTATTCTGAGGGTCCTGCTTGAGTTGGAATATGAGCTCTGGGAGCTCCAGGGGACTTGGGGATAGCTTCTTGGAGCTATAAGAAGATACGGGGTTAGGCTTGCTAAACCTTGTTGTGCTTCTGCCCCACCATTATGATATTGTATTTGTTCGCCTCTCTGATCTGTGCCCCACATGCATCCGACCCATGGAGTTTCAGACTCAAGGAAAGTACCTCTCATTTGGTCAATGAGGAGGGAAATGTGGATAGATACCATAACAATAATGATGGAAGCATTGGAGATTTTTATACTCTCTATGTATAGGATGGCACGTGTCCAACACCTCGATCTGGGATCAAGTATGAAGAGGGTTTATCCTCTAAACTGACTTCGGGTCAGTAAACTAACTTTGGGTAGTATGAACCTCTTTTTGAGTCCAGGAGAGGTTTTTACCTCTAAGTTGATGTCGGGTCAACTGAGTGTGATGTATTTGTGACTCACCTTTTGTTATGAAATAAAGAGCCAAAAAATAAAGTTACGGCGGGATGACGCACGATGTTTGGTTTGGTACATGATGGATGACACTTGTGGAAAGATGGAGTTCTCCCTAGTTGAGAGGGAGTGTTAATTTTTGGAAACTAGGTCCAAAATCCATGTTACACTGCTCATATGTTGATGGTCATATTTGTTTTGGATTCATCTTTCGGAGAGGTGCCAAATTGATCTAAATATCATCTTGATCGGATGAGCAGAACATTTATTTTGAATTTATTTTCCATAAGTGCAACGTTGGCTACATTTATCCTACATGCCTAAGAGATGTGTCAGACACCCTCATTGATGAATATAAATTGGAGAGACTTGGAGGTAATTTTCTCATCATATCATCACGCATTCTCTCATTGTGATATGATTGGTTCGATAGCCTTTGGAGGCCTTTTTTCCCCTCACACGTGTGGAGAGAAGCTGTTGTTTTTTGCGCTAATCTTTTTAGGGCTTTCTATTTTTTGCGTTGATCTGTTTAGGGATTTTTGTTTTCTGCGATGATCTGTTTAGGGCTTTTCTGCTACATCGTTGACCAGCATTGACCATGGTCAAACCTTGGTCGTTTGACCTCAATCTTCTGTAGAAATTATGATTTTAGGAGGTTGTATAGCTGAGCACTAAAATCGATGAATTTCACGCCGTTTGACCGAAGCCCTAGTTTTTTGCATACTTTCCTGAAGCTGCTTGTGTTGAATTTTCTGCGCTGTCCCTGGTTTGACTTGCGTTGACCTATGATGAGTTGTCTTTGAGGGTTGTGGGTGTGACACATGAAAGTGTTGGCTGACTGAGAAATACTTTTTTGGTTGAATCATACTGTAGATTGCCGTAACGCAACAATATCTCATATCTTTGCTGGACATAAGGAATTGTAAATATGATCTATATTTGGATTGTCTTCTATTGATCTATTATTGTGTTCTATCAGCATTTTACTTTCATGTTTATGTGATTTATATTTTATGTCGGACCTAAGGAAGATTGAAGTAAAAGTGCATCAAGCATAGAACACCATGGTTATCTAAATTTAACAAATTGTCAAATGAAGGCAAAGTTGTTTTCATACCAATGGCTGTCTTCTTTCTAGATTTTCTATCGTTTTGTGTAGATGGTTTGCTACAAAAAAATAATCTGCAACAACATCATGGTGGGCCTTTAATGCAAAAATGTTTGATTGTAATTTCATAAGCCTACCGCAATATGCAGCAAAATTGAGACTCTACCCTAGCCAATGCACACCAAAGTTGCATGTTTTCCATTGATTGCAACCCACGTAGTCATCAAAATAAAACATGCATTTATTTAGAAATCACATACAAGGCACAATGTATTGCATCCAAAAGAAGAAAATTTGGAAAGAAAAAAAATTTTAAAATTCAATTTTATAGAAACTCTCACCTGTGCTTCCCAAAAGTGTTGATGCTTATGAGAAATCCTAGCAGGTGGCCTAATAATTCCTCTCTAAAAAGTTCCACCCGAAGTGAAACATGTTGTAGGAGGAATAGGAAGTTCCATATAACCATATCCACCTCCATAAGGTAGATAAGGATAAGGATAAAGAGTTTTTTGATTTGAATGATTCCACGATGTTGCAAGATCCCATGGTCTTACAGGGAAACATAAAAAATATAAACCCATGTACGAAAAAACAATTGAAAATTTTCAAATGTTTTCCTTGTAAGGACAATAACAATTGATTGAATTTAACTTGAAGGAATGTTACTATTCAGATACATTTAATATTTTTTAAAAATAATTTAATTGTTAAAAATAATTAATGTAGTATGCATGAAAGAATAGTCCCCATGTTTAAACAATTAATTTTTAAGGTATGATAACAAAATACATTTGCATTGAGTGAATACATATTCTTTGAACTATTTCCTAGATATAATGATATCTTGATAATGCCCCCCTAGGCACATGCTCTAGCAGGCAGTAGGAATGAATTCAATGAAACAATGGCATGCAAAAAGTGTTAGACAAAACTCATATCCAAGAGGAATAGTGCACATGAATTCTGAAGGGAAAAAGGCTCTTGAATAGGAAAATTTTGGGCAATTAAAGATGGTTAAGACAAGGTCACAAAATAATACTATGAATGTAGGAGAGGTATTAAAATTATTTGACGTATTAGGACTTGAATAAAATATCTAATCCATGAATACTATGGATCCTTGTAATAAGTTCAATTTGTCAGTATTGTGCATCCTTTTATCCCAATTGAAAATACTTCATGCTTATATTGATATCATATGCTTGATTTGTTTGTAGCCCTTTTGTAGTAAGCATTTGTTTCTTTTGTAGGATGTTTCGAATTCAAATTTACAAACCAATTTAAGATAACTACTGGGAGGAGGACATCCTAAATATATTTTTTATAATTTATGCTTATGCAAACTCATCTTTATTTGACAACCACAGAAACATATCTAGTTCAAACAAACCAACATCTTTATCAAGGTAAGGTTTTGGTTCATGTTTTATTATTAAGTAATTTGTCCATTTGTTGTTCGAGTAGCTTTTAGTAGTTTTCTATAATATAATATACTAATATGTTCAATTTTTTCTTATAAATTGTTTTTGTCTAGCCAAAAATTTCTTGACTTTCTAAGCAAGTCAAATAATCCAAATTAAAGTGACACATTAAAGCACACTATATTTAGTGAGAAAAATGCATCTGTTGATCCCAATGAATCTTCTTCACCTGATGTTTCGGTTACTCATTTTGGTCATAACCAATCATCAAGTGATCTTTCTTCTCATGGATTTGGATTTAGCCTGGGTTCACCATCCCAACTATTGCAAAGGATGAAAAATTGATCTTTACAAAGAACTGCATCAATGCAAAATAAAAATTAAATATTGGATAGGTAGATCCATCCATCAAAAGGATGAAGTGCCCACAAGAGTGTAGCTTTAGCAACTCATCAAGATTATTTATCAAAGGTAGGTGATGCTTCCATAGCTAAAGTAAAAATCTTGCAAGTGACCACCTCAAAAATGCCATTAAGTGTTCCCTCTAGATCATCACCAAGACGTGTAAAAGAGAATTGTTGTAAAGACGGACAAACCTCCATATTTCACAACCTCTGATTTTCATCCTTTAACTCAGTTAGAATATATTCAACACCCAAATGCCACTAGAAAACTTATATCAATTCCTCAATCAACAATTCCACGTTTAGTCACCCAAAGACAGACCAACATGTAGGGTAACGTGATCACCACCCATCAACTTCAAGGCTCACAGAATGTAGTTGTTATAGGAAAAATAATACTAAGTTTCCATTCAACGACACTGTCTTCTGTTTCTTCCTTAAATTATTCTATAGAAAGGGAAACTAATACGCAAGGCTCTCTCACCTTCCCAACTTGACCTTTTAGTCAAATCAATTATAAAAGTTCTTTAGTTGTCTTCAGGAATGTGTGATAGAAATAATTTCAATCAACAAATTTTGAATTCCAGATTAATGTAGTTTTGGCCTCATACTAGTGAGAGACTCTTAGCCTTCCAAGTTTCTACCATGTATAAGAGTTTGGGTGAATATGGAAGGTTTGTAACTTTAAACTCTCAACATATTCCTTCAGAGAGAAATATTGATCATTTATTCCTTGACTCAGGATTAACACCAATAATTACCAACCAAACTAGTCCGTCATACATGAAAGATGTTGAATCTGCAGTAAATGTGTGAACCCCAATAGTTGTGTCATTGTTAATGATGGAGGACCACATTGCATATCAACACCAATAATATTTTTCTAAAGTAAACAGTGGAGCTCCAGTTGCAATTCTTCCTAGTAAACGTAAGAAACAAGTGTCACAACTCATTCCCTAGTATGTAGATATTACTCAAGCTTGAGGGCATATTCCCACTACAAGATTTTGAGCTACTACCTAGAAAATTCACTTATTTTTTGTTGTTGTCGGTATTATGTGAATTTATATCAATGATTTTCTTTTTGTTTATTCCTTGTAGTTTGAAATGATTTATGTTTCTTTACGAAGACTAAGCCAATGTTCATGTTAGGGGAAAACATTTTAATTATTGTTGACCATTTATTTTCAATGATGTTGTGCTAGCATGGGCATTTGCAACAAACCGCTTAACAGAAAAAATCCGGTTATATTTAAGGTCTTCCTATCACTTTTTTACTACTAGTTAAAAAATAAAAATGCATCCTTTCAAATTTTAAGACATCATATGAATATATTTATTCTTCCTGAACCCAAATTATTCGTATGTGGGCTACAGGAGATAGATGAGATTGATAACCAAGAATAAGGGGAAGGATCAATACCTCGAGTAAAGAGAATATTAAAGATAACAACTCAGCTGATGTAGCAACTAATTCCTCCAATACTTGTTGCGATTGTTCATGGAAAATCAAATGTGGAATATGAGAATCCAACATATACTCTTGCTAAAGCAGCCTTGCGAGATGCATGCAAGTTAGATTCCACCTCCAATAAAGATATGGGAAAGAAAGTTGAAAATGAAAACTTGTATGTATCTAGTTGGATTCACTTAGAATAATCAATCAATTGTATTACAATTAGGATTTTATTAGTTATACCTATAGTTTTATATCTAGTCTATTGTTTTGTAATATTGACCATCTTTATTGAGCTGTTTTTTCTATTTGAAATATGCAAGTTTTCCTTTTAGCATGAAGTCTTCTAAGAAATATTGTACACAATTTTTACTTGCTTGAATTGTCTATCACATGGTCAAACTATATTTTTTCAATACAAAAATCATTTTATGAAAATCGATGAAATTCACTACTTCATTCGGCGAGGCCTTTGGGTAGCTTTATAAACCTAAAATATTGAATGCGAATTTTGTTTTGAGGACAACATAAAGCTTCATGGATAAAGCAAAGAATTTGGGAGATGAGTTCTCAAGGTTTATTGCTCTTTTCAAAAGACCACTAGTTGTAGTGGATTTTCAATATTTATAGTTGTTTACCAAGGTTCAACAAAAAGCTTATCCTTTTTTTATTGATTATTAATTGATGGATTTGTTATTTCTACTTGTTGCTCTTTCTTGATGTTTTTGTACTAACTAGTTTGAACTAATTGAAGATCAAATATTGGTGATATTGTTATAATATGTTAAATTATTGTTTTTATTGAATCAAGTATTTGTTGTAAAAGATCAATCATTGTGTTATATCTTGGAAATTACAAGTACGGTAAATATGGAAAAATTATTTGTTCTTTGCATGTAAATCTAAACAATAGATAAAAAATACTCTTATTTTGTATTTTCATTGTAATGATCACTAGTGTTTTGAGTTTTAGCAAATGAGGATGGACACAAGCATTACCTCAAATTGGAAGTTTGGTGTTGGAATTCAGTGTGTATTTTCCATTCAAGAATTATATAGCAACTAAAATATGAAAGTTACATTCCAAAATAATCATATTTGGGGGATTACTAGTGGTGATTGCTACATATTTTCGATGTTGAAAATTTGCTCCAAATCACAGCTAGTATATTGTACCATAGGTCAGGAACACAATGCGAAGGGATTTGTGTTTGCAATTTATGCACTTATACTATCGTGATCCATACATATAAGAAAAAAATTAATAATTTGATATAGAATATGTTAGCACTCCATAATTTTGAGGCTGAAACAAAACTACAGAGGGAACATCAAAACCACTTCGCACCTAGGATCTAGCCCTCCTAGACCCAGAGAGGGATCTCTCTATTAGATATAGATTTTTTGATTGGGCATTTTAGGGTAGCTATTAGTGCATAAGGTTTTGTTTGAAAGTTTATGGTCGAGGTAGTAGAAGAGGGCCATTGGGCTATGGAGTCAAACAGGTGTAAATAGATTCAAATGGATGAATAGCCGAAATCATGTGAGAACAGGCAAGCTAGCCATGTCAATGGATCTCTACCTTGTGAAATGGAAAGGAGGAGAAGGTTAAGGTTCAATGCAAATGCAGAGAAGACCCTCTCTGAATTCTGCATTCAGATCTTAGAGGAAAACGTAGATACTGCTTCAAGACTGAGCAGGGTACCCCATGGTAAACCATACAAAAAAAATTCTTATCCACATTAAAGAAATAAAATGGTATGTGAAACTGGATAATGAAAAATTACATGAAAAGGATCACTTCACCACAGATCATAACACAAGAATCTAGAAACAACTGTGTCCCTTCATTCATCAAAAAAAGTGTTTACAACTAGATGAGCCTATTACAATGGTTTTTCTGCTTCCGGGCTCTCTCCTCATACTGCTAATGCATATAATATTTATCTCAAAGTTAAGTCAGTTACTCTATGTGTTTCAATGATAGTCATTAATTACATTCAAGCTAAAATTTGACAAGTGGAACCATGCAGGCGGTGATAAGACAAGTATGGCCATAAAAGTGGCTTTAGCATTAGCGGTTGACTATTGATTATAGAATAAGGAAGAAATTGCCTCTTGGGATCACGAAGAGGCTACGATAAAATAAACCTAACATCTGGCCCTGTTTCTTCAGAAAATGGTTGCGAGATAATCAAAACTGGTGTTGTGTTGGCTGATTCAGTAGGTCTGATGGCTGTGCTAGCCACGTTTACCGCTCTTTTCTGTTCTTGCTGTTATATCATCATAGTTATGTATGAACATCTTTTCTCCCTACTTGACCCAACTGGCACGTTCGTAACAGTGCCACCATACCTTTTCTAGCCCGATTCCGCCTCTTATGCTTGTGTTGGGTCCCATACCCGAGATTTTCTGCCCACGTTCACGTTCCTTCATAAAATAATGCAATAGTACATAACCCCAGACTTTAAATAAATTCAAGCCTTCCTTTAAAAAATTATCGCTCCATACCTTTATAGCATATCAAATTTCGGCGTTCGTAACATGAACCTTCTACACTTAACCTCTAAGACTTGTGATTTGCGATCGAGTCCCACTGATGTCGCACATCACACTTCGGCAATTATATCATGAACCCTCTGCGCTTATCCTCTAAGGCTTGCTATTGGGTCCCACTGACGTCGCGCATTTCACTTTAGCGATTATATCATGAACCCTCTGCACTTATCCTCTAAGACTTGTGACCTGCGATTTGTGATCGAGTCCCATCAATGTTGCACATCACACTCCAACGATGATAACATGATCCTTTGGCACTTATCCTCCAGGACTTGTGATTTTCGATATGCGATCGAGTCCCACCAATGTCACACGTCTCACTCCAACGATTGCTTTAGGAGATGGAGTTTAAACTAAGATAAGCGGATTGTGAAGAGAGGTAAAGGTTCAAGGGGGATAATGGTTTGTTGGGATGGTTCGTCATGCAAAACTTGAAGTTGGATTTCGGAGGGATCCTAAGGTGGTAGGAGGTATCATGAAAGGGGGGTGAAAAATAACTGTGAGTTGACACGTGGGGGTAGGGTCCAAAACTTGAAACCACCCATTTCGGGCCCCCCTTCATGGTTAAAGTTTGAAGGCTGAGGGGGGTGTGAAATGCGTCGAATACTGTCAGATGCAAAGAGGATGAGGAGAGATGGCAGAAAGAAGCGGGGAGTCTGAAGGTGGATGTGACGTGGGATTTATCGGTGGGGTCAAGGATAAATGAATGTCGAGGTAGTGTCAGACTTAGGATATAAAGGAAATGCGAGTGTTTGTTCCGGATTATATCAAATATGTAGCATATATATATATATATATATATATATATATATATATATATATATCCAACGGCCTGATGTGGGGGGCGAAGCTGAAAATGATGTGTCAGGGTTTAATATAAAGTCCCAAAACTCTATATATGTGTGCTTTGGAGGGTTTGATGAGATGGATAGTGCTAGCCAAGGCATTTAGGCTTATTTTGGACTATATTGGAAATGAGGTGAGTAAAACCCTCGTTTGCCCTCTTTTCTGCTAGAACTACCTTCTTCGAATTAAATGACAGTCATGGAATATTATTTTCAATATGAAATACTTGAGAAATAATTAGTCACCTTGTGATACTATGAACTACAGGAGTCTAACAGTGGCTCTAGCTGGGGATGGCAGCTCCTTCAGGAGGTGTCAAGTACACTGTAGACTAGTAGCCTAAACCATTGGGTTGATCCCAACTCTACAACTTAATTTGCTACAAAAACCTTTGTGGTTGAAAATATTCAAGCTGAAATCAACACTCTTTGCAAACTGAAATCTAGAACACACTTGAATTGAAAACTAGAAAGCAATTTGAAACTAAAACTAGAAATATGCTCAGAGTATTGAGCTTATTTGTACACTGCTACCTACCGTAATCTACTAAAATTACTGTTGTCCTAAATGATACAATAATTCTAGTGCAACCAGTCAAGTAGCAGCATAAAAAAATGGACAACTTGACTTCTTGTCGGGAAAATTAGAAGTATAACTTGATTATGTGTCTACATAATCAAATTTGAAATATGTGATGGCAACTGCTGATGTATTTGATCCTTATAGAGAATAAATGTTTGAAAACTTGAGCTAAAAATAACCTCCATATAATCTTCTATAGGATCGATAATAGCATGATGTATGATATTTGCTTCTAGGCCTTCAATGACTAGTTGAAAATTTGTGTCCTTGGTATTAAACCTTGAAACCACATCTTCAGTGTTGTACTCGAAATCATAATCATCCTCAATATGTATGTCAAGAGGTAGTACAATTTCCTCTTGCTTTGGAGAAGGAGGATTTTCCAAGAATTCTTTAGGATCTTGGAAATTATATGATTGAATTTGAGAATTCAAAATTTCAATGCCATTTTCATATCGTTCATCAAGTACCTCCAGAAAACATGTTTTAGCTTCTGGAAAAAAATTGCTTGATTTCAAAATAAGAAAGACAACCTCTAGAAAATCTCCATCAAGCTGAAATTATGATAACTGATTCCTGAATGCATTTAAATCTTCATGGGATAAAATGCCTTCCACAAACCTTGTCATCTTGTTTGTCATAAAATCTAGTCAGCATGTTTTGGAGTCACCATGAATGCTCAAAAGCTGGGTTATTTGAATCATGGAGTCATTGGGTGAATAATTCATCCTTCTTGTGTCTGGTCACTGTCCACCATTAGTAATCAGATCTGAATTTTGATGTACTTTCTGAGGAAGATAAAATTCACTCCCTGGTGTGGTCGCCATTATGTTATCACTCCGTAATTTTGAGGTTGAAAGAAAACTATAGCGGGAACATCAAAACTGCTTCGGGCCTATGATCTAACCCTCCTAGACCCAGAGAGGGATTTCTCTGTTAGATATAGCGATTGGGTCCCACCGACGTTGCAAATCGCACTTCAGCGATTATATCATGAACCTTCCACACTTATCCTCTAAGACTTGCTATTTGTGATCAGGTCCCACCGACGTTGCACATCGCACTTCTATGATTATATCATGAACCCTCTGCACTTATCCTCTAATACTTGTGACTTCCGATTTGCGATCGGGTCACATTGACATCGAACATCACACTCTCGTGATTATAACATGATCCTTTCGCACTTATCCTCCAGGACTTGTGATTTGCGATATGCGATCAGGTCCCACTGATGTCGCACGTCACACTCTGGCGGTTGCATCAGGAGATGGAGTTTAAACTGCAATAAGCAGATTGTGAAGAGAGGTAAAGGTTCAAGGGGGATAACAGTTTGTTGTGACGGCTTGTCATGCAAAACCTGAAGTTGTATTTCGGAGGGATCCTAAGGTGGTAAGTGGTATCGTGAAAGGGGGGTACGAAATAACTATGAGTTGAGACGTGGGGGTGGCCCAAAACTTTAAACCGCCCATTTCGGCCCCCCCCTTCATGGTTAAAGTTCGAAGGCTGAGGGGGGTGCGAAATGCATCGAAGACCGTCAAATGCACAGAGGGGGAGGGGAGATGGCGGAAAGATGCGGGGTGTCCAAAGGTGGATGTGATGTGGGATGTATCGGTGGGGTTAGGGATAAATGAATGTTGGGGTAGTGTCGGACTTAGGATATAAAGGAAATGCGAGTGTTTGTTGCGATTTATATCATATATGTAACAGATGATATATATATCCAATGGCCTAATGTGGGGGGAGGGGGGAGCTGAAATGGAGGTGTTGGGGTTTAATATAAAGTCCCAAAAATCTATATATGTGAGCTTTGGAGGGCTTGATGAGATGGATAGTGCTAGCTAAGGAATTTAGGCTTAGTTTGGACTATATTGGAAATGAGGTGAATACAACCCTCCTTTTCCCTCTTTTGTGCCAGAAGTACCTTCTTGAAATTAAATGATAGCCATGGAATATTATTTTCAATATGAAAGACTTGAGAAATAATAAGTCACCTTGTGATACTGTGAATTACAGGAGTATAACGGACTAGTTGACTTATTCATATGTGATAATGGACCCAAATAGTAGTTCTTGTTTGAAGAAATTCTCATCAAACTTTGGCATTCTTGAAATCATCGACCTCCAACCCTGGACTTATTCACTTAGCATTCTACATTATTCAATTATATCCATGTATACGGGGTTATCCTATTATCATGTCCTTTTTACTTCATTTCATTTTATTCTAGACTTAGCTTTGACATTTTCTCGGAGTTTTGTTTGCACCCTCACATTGTATATGTAATCTATAGCTTGAGATTTTTAGCATGTAAGTTAGTTGGCATGATTGTGCCTAATATTTCTTTGAAGGTTGAATACTAAGTTTACTAAGGTGTTATTTTCTATGGTGATATTTTATTCACTTTGTTTATACAAGTAGTGACCACTATTTCCCTACTGAAGAAAACTTGTTCGAGTTTTTTGATTTTATGGGGGAAAATAAAATTGAAAATATTGTTGATGTTGAGGTATCTATCATATAAATCCTTTATAGTCTGCTTTAGTTTATATTTCAATATTCATCGTCTTTCATGTCTTATACTCTACATTGTATCTTCTTCCTTTTTCAAAAAAGGAACTTAATATTGATGGTAAGAAGCAGGAATTGAAGAAAGAGGAGAAAAATAACACTGGAGCGACAAAATGCAAATTAAAGAGAGAGAAGAGAACTAGTCTAGTGGTACTCGTAGATCCAATATCCTGCATAAAGCACACACATAGAGACTGATGGTCATGTCTTCAAAGTTGGTGAATTCACCTGCAATGCCTTGGAAACACAATGATAATGTTTCGAAGTGATGAAACAATATTTCATGTGTAAATTGTACTCCAACCAATATTAAGTTGGAAACTCATATTGTAATACTTGACATTTTATATAATTTAATTTTTGGTTGAAATTATTTATAGTTGCACTTGACATTATTTAGTATTGTAATTAACATATACAACTTTGAGTTTTCATATTAGATGAACATGTATATTGTATGTCATTTTTAATTTATTTATTTAGTTGCAAAATCATAATAATTAATTTATGTTGATTAATAATGAACACAAAAAATAAATCTAAAACTATTGAATTTGTAGTTTACGTTGATTAATTAAAGTGAATATACGACGAAATTAGTTGGTTATAATTAATGACTAAATAAATAACTAAATTAAGGACCAAATTTACGACTAAATATACTACTAGACAATAAAATTGAGACAACCAATTAATGACTAAGCTAAAAACGACTAAAATTTGTTCACGTTATAAGATACTGTAAATTAGATACTATTGTCACAGACTGAAAAATGGTCATTTATATGCAAATTTTAGTCATTTTTTAGTACCTAATTAGCCATTTTTTACTAGTGAAATCAACCAAACCCCAAATATGCATATATAGCCTAATATATTTCATGATCCATATCAATTGGTTGTGATCTCATTGAGAGAGCCCTCTCAGCCTAGTAGGGCTAGCTACTAGGTCAAATTGGTCTGTGGTTACCTTTGCTAGTCTCCTTTCATCCTTCGGAGAACTGGTGGAGTACTAACAGGGTGTTTGAAATGGTGAAGAATTTCCCAAAGTTACAAACAAATCAAACAGATGAAAATACTCGGTTAGAGAAAACAAGTAATTCAAACACACAACAAGGATGTCACTGAGATCCTACAGACTTCCTTCAAGGGCCAGGACACACTGAAAAATAAAAAGGGAAACTCTAAATTTTCCTAGGTTTGAGATCAACGCTTCTGTGATAAGCAAAAGGGCGATGAAAGGAAAATCAATGTGGTTGTACTATATAGAACAACACTTCCAGTACTACTGCACAAACAGAAAGAACGTTGATCGCAGAAAATAAGGAGAAAAAAGATTCCCACACAAACACCAGACCTAACACAGTGAAGTGACTATCAATAATTACACAAGCTAACAGAGGCCTAAGCAGATTTAGATTTCAAAAATCGGTGAAACTGATCCAATATCAGTTGAGGGAAGGAAGACTAAGAGGATAAGCTCCCGAGTGGTGTCAGTTCTGTTGTCCAGATAAATCCCCTTTGTGGACATAGGTGATCTCTCTAGCCCTAGAGTGGGTCTAGCAACACGAGATTATTTCTAATGTAAATATCTCTTAACTAATGTTTACAATGTGACAAGAAAAGAGACATAAGTACCTCTTTCCAAACACTACACTTGATTCCGTTGATGATGACCTTGATCCACGATCCTCGTAGGCCCGCTCCTTACTACTGATGGCACGTGAATACCTGTGGATGATCAAGTGACAACAAAAAACGTAATAAAATACATAAAAATAGAAACATTAGCTATGTAGCAGATCAAGGAGTACCAGAATATTTGCATAAATGTGTACTCAAATATAGAAAGCAAACATAATATGTTATTATTGATAAATACAAAAGGAGAGCTTATAACCCAGGCCTTGATGTTGGAGGCATCCTTTGGTGAAAATCTGAGTCCTTCACCGAAGCTTAAAAGAATTCCTTCTCCTGAACACTTAGGTTTTATCACAATGCTAGGATGCAAGGGGATGAGAGTTCAGACGAGTCTGATAATGACCAAGCAAGCTCTAAAGTTGTGGGAATGAGGGATGTGAATTTATAGGAAGGGAGAAGAGGTTTGGAGCCCATGAAAGGAGGAGGAAGGCCCAATTTCTAAGGGATGAACCCCCATGGATGAGATCAAGGCTCTAAAATCAGAGAGCTCGACCTTATCACCATTGTCTAACAACTAACTCACCTCTCTTGAGCTTCTAGAGATAGAATTTTCTCCTCCATTTGAGGAAACACTACCAGAAAGGTGATTAACATAGTTTTCCAAGAAATAAGGGTGCTGACAGTGCCAAGCCAGAACTGTGAAAAGGACATTAGCGCGGCCACGGCACCAGAAAGGGCGCTGACCCAGGAAACTAGGAATTTGGCCAATTTTCTTCCGTAATATTCCAAGGCAGTCTTCTTTGGATATTCAAGGGATGTGTTAAAATATTTCTTGATGGTGGAAACAATTCATAGGATGTATCATGGGGCAATTTAGGGTCAGGGACATAAAAATGAGCATGGTGACAAATTACTGTGTAACACTCGCGATTATGGGGATCAAAGCTGAAAGGTACTTTGCAGCTCAATTTCTCTTATGCTATAATTCCAGTGTTCGGTCGGCTCAAAAAGTTGTACCAGGAAAAGAAGATGAAGTACATGATTACCAGTGAAGATAGACTTAATAATCACCCTATACATGTTGTACATACATATTTAGAGTTTTTCATTTTGTTTAATGATATTATTTCGATTGATGTAGATAGTCAGCTAGTAGAATATGAGGAGATTTCATAAATTTCATGTAGTGTTGGAGAAGTTTTCAGTGTAGAAAAGATAGAAAAAAGAGAGGATGATTTGTAGCCAACTTCATCAGTTGAGTAGCCAATAGTATCAGTGAAAGAAGCAGAGCTTGTTGAGACAACATATCAACAAATAGAAAACAAAGATCATCCATCCGAATTCGAGCTTCCGGATGAGGAAAAGAGTCTTTGGACTATGGATTTTGATGAAGCATTGGGAAAAGAAGGAGCTGGAGTAGGAATTTGGATTCATAGGCCAATGAATTAGTCAGGTAATATTCCTCCTAATGTCAGATGTTTTTCATACAAGCTTTCTTTCAATTGTTAAAATAATGAAGCCGAGTATGAAGCCTTGATTGCTCGTCTTAAAATTTTGAAAAAGCTAGGAGACGAAAGGATTTCAGTTTATGGCCACTCCAAGTTAATTATAAAAAATGTAAAAGGGGAATACTAGGCCAAAAATTCAAGGATATGAGCATATTGAAATGTTGTCTTAGACATTCTCAAATTTTTTTATGAATATACTTTATTTGTGATTTCTAGAACTCATAATTGTATTGCTGACTCCCTTGCTACTGCAGCAAGCTCGTTTATTATTCAAATACACCCCAATAGAAAGTATGAGATAAATTTTAAGCATCACCCCACTGTTCCAGATAACCTTCAACATTGGCAGGTGTTTTAGGATGATAAGCAGATTAACAATTTTTTGCAAATGGAAGAGAATTTTTCCTCTTGTCATATTGATGATGTTTTTGATGATCAGGGAATTAATGAAACATAATTAGAATTCTCACTGCTGAAATACAATTAAATTCCAAGAGTTCTTGTGCCTTTAGAAGAGCTCTTTGATTAGGATGATGTTGCGAAGAAACCAACAATAGTCCCTACCGAAAAAGGAGTTGAAGATGCAAGCATTGGTACAAATGAGAAGCGCAGGATGGTGAAGTTTTTGAAATCTTTAACCCCTGAGATGAAAGGTAAGTACACAACACGTTTGGCTAAGTTTTTAGATGTATTTGCATGGGATTATTCTTATTTGAAGGCATATGGTACAAGTATAATTCAACATACAATTCCTATTAAGCCTGATCATAAACCATTTTGCCAAAAGCTGAGGAGAATCAATCCTAGGTTGTTGTCATCAATAGAGAAAGATGTATATAGGTTGTATAAGGCTGGTATTATTATTCCTCTTCGGTATTTTGACTGGATGTCAAATTTTTTTCAGGCTAGGAAGAAGACGGGTGAAATTCGTTTATATATAGATTTCAGAAATCTGAACAAAGTGTCCTTAAAGGACAATTATCCTCTCCCGAAGGTGGACCACATATTACAGAGGGTAATTGGTGCCTCTAGGATGTCATTTATTGATGGATGCTCAGGTTACAGTCAGATTTTGATGCATCCCGATGATTGTTAGAAGACTACTTTTACTACACCATGGGGTACATTTATGTACACCAAAATTCCATTTAGGTTAAATAATGCAGGAGCCACCTTTCTGTGAGCGATGGATATCACTTTCAAAAATGAAAAAGATGTATTTCTAGATATTTACCTTGATGATTTGATGGTGTTATCTCAAACTGATTAAGATCATTTACATCACTTGAGAATTATTTTTCAGAGGTGCATAAAATTTGGTATTTTGTTGAATCCAAAGAAGAGTTTGTTTGCTGTGGAGGAAGGTAATTTGTTGGGACATATCATATCAAAAGATGGTATCCAAATAGGATCTGTAGGAATTGAGGCCATCTAGCAGTTGGATTTTTTGAGGAACAAGAAGGAAATCCATCCCTTCAATGGTAAGATGAATTTTCTGTGACGGTTCATTCCTAACCTCGCTGAGTATTTATGGGAGATAAATAATATGCTAAAGAAGGACAATGAGGTAAAGTGGTCTAAAAATTCTAAGAATTCATTCAATTTAGTCAAGTTTTCTTTTTCTTGTGCCCAATTTCGATCAACCCTAGTTATGCCATGGATTTCATTATATTTTCATTTGCTTCTCAGCACATGTTGGCTATTGTCCGAGAAGAAGGACTTAAGAGACGTGACACTGAGATATAACATCATTGAAAAATAGGCCATGGAACTTATGAAAGATTTGAAGGACTTCTAGATGTAAATACTTCACTTTCATGTTGTTCCTTATGTCCCAAATGAAATAGTCAAAGATGTTTTGTTACAGCCTGATCTTGAAGGTAGGCAAGGAAAATGGATTGATGCAATGTTGGAGTATGATCTTGAGATTAAAACTACAAAGATGATCAAGGGATAAGGTTTGGCACATCTCATGGCAGAATCCAATTTGCATGTCCTTGATATCAATCTTATCACTTCAGTATCTGACGAAAAGGTAGCTGGTTCCACACCTTAGGTTTAACAAATTTTCATTTTCTCCCCTTCGTATTCAGACATTGTTTATATACTTCAACATTTGAATCCTCTGCCGCAAGTGTCAAAGAGTATGAGTAGGTCATTAAAATTGAAATATTTGATGTATTGTATACTTAATGATGCATTGTATTCGAAATATCTGGGATATTTCTTGTTAAATTGTTTGGTTGAAAGCGAAGCAAAGGATGTCATGAATGACTTTCGGAAGGGAGAATGTGGTGGTCATCTCTTTTGGAAGACTATAGCAAATAAGATCTTGAGGGCGAGATTTTATTTTCCTATTTTATTTTCATATGTCTATAAAACAGTCATGAATTTCCATGAATGTCATATTTTTCAGGGGAAAAGGAAGTTGCTACCGTTGCCCTTGCAATCCATTTCAGTTCAAGCACCATTTCAGCAGTGGTGCCTTGATTTCATCGACAAGATTCACACATCAGCTTCAGCTCACAATAAGTGGATATTGATAGAAACTAATTACTTCACCAAATGGACACTCCAAAACTTAGTATCCATAAAGTAATGGGATGGTTGAATCTTCCAATAAGTCATTGGTGAACATCATTAAAAAAATTTTGGAAGACAATAAGAAGAATTGGCACAAGAAATTGATAAATTCTTTGTGGGCAGACATAGTAAGCACAAAAATTTCCATAGGTATGTCTCCCTTTCAGTTATTATATGGAGTGGACACCATCTTTCCTACTTCTCTTTTTGTCTCGATCATGAATATTTGTTGGAAGTGGACAACGAGCCCAATGACATACATAGAAGAGTCAACCAAATGATCCATTTACAACAATCTAGAGAAGAAGTTTTCCAAAACACAACTAAGCTCCAAGAGAATATCAAAAAGATATATGACAGGAAATCTAAGGCAGATGACTTCAGTGAGCAAGATAAAGTCCTCTAATGGGATGCCCAGAATGAATAGAAGGGAAAACATGGCAAGTTTGAAAACTTGTGGAAGGGACCGTACAAAATTTTAGCTTTCAAAGGAAGGAATGCATTTGTGTTGCAAGAAATTGATGGATAAGATTTTTCGAGAGGATGAGTTAATGGTAGGCTCCTGAAGCACTCCTATTCATGATTTTTTAGAATTTGCTCATCTTGATTGTTCATACCAGTTTAATTTGCTGTAAAGTGTGAAGGATTTTTCATGGAGACTTGAAGCCTGAGGTGAAGGCCATAAGGTTTCTTTGATCAGCTACTTGAAAAGTTTGAAAGTTCATTTCAGTTTGATTCTTGCTTATTTTTTGACTCCATGCCCAATGGACTAGGCTACTTGGTCTACGATGTTCTTGACAGCTCCTAAGGAGCTTCCATCCCCAGCTGGAACCAATGTTAGTGTCTGTCAGTAATTTCAGTCACCAGTGATCAAATTATGCTATTTGATATGGTTAGTAGGGTCATAGGGTAAATTTTTATAGTTTCAATAGGTATTCGAATACAAATTTGATTATTGGTTAGGATAGCTAGGTTATTACTACTCCCTTCATTTCATGATCAAATTGTCATTTTGGTCATACCATCACTTATTGTGATGAGTCATTAGTGAAATTTCATGATCACTATCTCAGTCACCATCTCATGGTCAGTCATGTTTCAAGGTCCAAATCATCAATTTCAAAATCCATTAGATGTCATCATTATGTTCAAGTCATAAAAAATGTCATGTAAATGAGTCATTTCACCATCAAAGTCATCATTTGAAGGAGTAGTAATAGGGTAAAATGATCAATAAAGGATAATAAGGTGTATTTTTATCTTATTCATGATGCAATATATGAAAAAAAATTCTAAGCCGCAGTACATGTTGGGCCTCGAATATGCCCATGTTTTCGTCATGGAATATCACCATTCATGCCCTAAAACCCTAGGTTTTTAGCCCATTCTATACCCTAATTCTATAATTTATCGTCAAATACACTCCATGGTTGATTATCACTAGTGTTCTTCACTTCTCTATGATTAAATGTGGTTGTGCTATGATTTACTGATGAAGGTTTTGTTGAGTACATTTATCACATGGATCCGTCATCGAAATCCTTCACAAGCGAGTTGAGTGCGAAAATGCCTAATTTAGGGCTTTAACACTTATGTCATGCTTCCAGAGAAACCGAGAGAGGTTATTGTAAAACCATAACTTGTATGCCACCCAACTCACTCATGTCAGTCTCTAGAAGGAAATTTCCAATTTGTCCAAATCTACAATAAATTTTAAATTGTCAACTTTCACCTCGATTTATGTGCAACTTAAGGATAGTGGAGAACTTATTTAACCTGGTTTTTGGTACCGGTATAGCATATTTATTACACCTAAAATCATTTTCCAGAATTCCTTATGGTTTGGCATATTGTCAGGGTTCTTTGGGGCCAATTTGTATAAAATTCTAAAAATTCCAGATTTGCAAAAGTCTCCCAAAAAACTCAGTTTTGGATTTTGTTTGGTCAAATACAGTTGGTTATATCAGAGCTCGATGATCCCTAATAGGTCATCCTTGTCATCAAAATCATCTCAACCTTCAACATTCAAATAATTTATCCTTGACTGAGTTCGAGACAGTTTGGCCAGGTGGGCTCCTTCTTCTTGCTTTGACCATCGAAGTTTACACAATGACCTGTAAGGAAAAGTGTGATGCTTCTAGGAGAGATTTTTTATGATAATAATGAAAATTCCAAGGTCAAAGATTCTCCATATTAGAATCAAAGCAGACTACTCTCAGAATAACAGTCAGTTACTCTAAGTGGAGTCAATATGATTTGGGATCAAATCTGAAATTCCCAGATTAGTTACAGTTGTTGAAGTTTCCATAGCTGGAAACATATCGCTTAAATCCACATTTAATAGTTTCCTTTAAAAGGCTCATGTAATTAAACTGAGACAGAGTTTTTACTGTTGGCAAGAAGCAATGAATAATGTAATGTTATTGTTAATTTTACAAGCTCCGTTTTGGAAGATCTGGAACTATGTATGACTACATATAATCTTTGATCAAATTTAGTCTCGGAATTATCTTGTTGTAATAATGGTATTTATGTCTTAATAATCATTGTGATGAAGTAGATTAGCTCGCTCCAGGTGTGGGAGGGACCCCCACAACCTGGGATTGAGCTCTCTGTAATTCATTGATAGATTAGTTATATTTATCTGTTTATTTTCATTTCATCAATGTGTGGATTGATTCAGATTTTTAGTGATTAACATAGACTTTGAATTGATTACAGTGTGTTTATAATTCTTTATGATCTTGTATGGATTTGGTTTTTAAAATTACGTTCCAATCATTGCATTCTGTGCTTCAACCTTCTCACAGAGCATCACTTGATCTCTCACTTGCCGTTGTTTGCTTTAATTCTAGAATTTTATGGCAGTCATTACATATTGTGTGATTGATCAAAGTTCCTACAAAGCATCACTCCATTCCTATAAAACATTATGTTATGTATAGGCACAATAGTAATGAATGAATATGTGCATGTATTGAAAAAATGATCTAATACTCTAAGTTCTCTGTGCGTGTTTCCAGTAGTGGATTTGATTGTTTGGCGAGGTGTGAGTTTGTAGATGTATGTCGTGATAGTTCATTGCACATATATAAGATTCGATTTCCTTTTGAATTAAATCTGAAACTTAGCATCCACAAGTTTTAGAGCAGTAGTATCTTAAGTACATAATTGAATCATTTAAGTGCATATTTCATTGTTTTATTGCTGAGCAGTGTGAATTTAAATGAGAGTTTAATCATTAAATTATATTGCTTGACTGCGAGTGTGAATTTAAATGAGAGTTTAATCATTAAATTCTATTGCTTGATTGCGAGTGTGAATTTGACAGAGTCGTGATCTTTAAAAGTGATTGAATGCCATTCCATAAGTTTAGGGTGAGTTTCCTAATTAGCAAGTTGTTGGAGTCAAAGTGTTTTGCCTTAACAAACTCCAGTCCCATTATTAGATTAGCATATTTTTATTATTAACAAGGGGTTTTTGAATTAATATAAGTCGAGGTGTGAAGTGAATTGGTTTTAAACTCAACAATAGTTAGGATTTTCCTTTGATTGGTTTGAATTTCGAATTTAGTAAGTGTGTGTTTTCCTTCAAGCGTAATGTTCTAGTAAGTTTGAATTCTAAATTTGCGATTCAAAGGAGTGTGTGTTATTTTAAGAGTTTTTCTTATATGTTAACATAAGGAGATTGGTTAATATAAGGAGTAAATAGGTTGCAGTTTCTGAGTTAACATAGAAGGATTTTGGATTTCAAATACAATATAGAATTCTGGGAATTGATTCAGTTATAGTGTGAGAATTATTTAATTTGTTTTATCTTCTTATTTGGTAGCATAAGGTAAATTAGCTCAAACAATAGCATTATATTTGATTTTACAAGTAGTGTCTTTTAATTTGAATTTCTATTTTAAGTACAAAAGTGGATTTCATAGCGGTAATTCGATTTTGTTTATAAGCGCATAGATTTTTCATACCCTAGGTTTTAGTTTCATTGTTTTGCATAATATAGAATAGATTGAAGTGTGAATTTAATTCCATAGCTGAGTTATTAATTTCATTTCATTTGGTTTCACTTTCTTCCATTCAAAATTAGGAATTTCATGTTTTTCTTTCCTTTCATTATGAATTTCATATTTCATCTAGATAAGGAGCCTTGTAAATTTTTGTAGATGTTCTATGCTTGATGCAACTTTAATTTTATTACAACAATCACCCAAACAGTTAAGTAAAATGCTGATAGAACATACCAGTAGATCTATGGAAGACAAACCAAAAACAAGAAAAATGTGATAGTGCGTTACGGCGGTCAACAGGATGCTTCAACCAGCAAAGTCTCCTTGATCAGCCAACCCAGAATGTGTCACAACAATCCTCAACTCAGTCACCAAGTCAACACAAGTCAACTCCAGAAAAGTCAACGCTGTCCAAAAAAGTCAACGCAGGGCAGCAACATAAAAGTCAACGCAGCTCCAACTTCGGTCAACCTTTTGACCTCGGTTCTTGTGCCAATGTGTACGGCCTCCTAAAATCGAAGTCTCCAATAAATTTCAGCCTCTTTGGACCATGCGTTGACCAAAGTCAACGCTGGTCAAACTTCCTAGGAAACCCTAGCTGCAGCAATCTGCATCCTTCTTCTTGGCTGTACAAACTCGTCCTTTTTCCCACGTGTGAGCTGAATTCGTCCTCCAAGGAGCTCGTACTAAATCAGAGAAGAGAAGAAGATGTGATGAGTGAGTGTGAAATGCTCTCCAACTTTGACTGTGTTTATATACATCATTGAGGTGTGTGACACATCTGCTGGGGGTGTAAAACCTTAAGGCCAACCTGCACATATAATTTATTATAAATAATAAATTCAAAATAAATGTTCTACTCATCGGATTAAGATATATTTTATATGGATTTTACACCTCTCCGAAAGAGGAATCCAACAAAAAATATTAGCCTCTTAATCGGAGCATCACAACATGGAGTTTGGACCTAGTTGTCCAAATTTAACACTCCCTCTCAACTAGGGAGAACTCCATCCATCAGTGCAATCAAACATCGTGCATCATCCCGCCGTAACTTGCTTTGCTGGCCTCTTTATTTCAGAACAGAAGTGGGTCAGTCACAAAGACATCATTCCCCGGCTGACAAATTCAGCCCAGAGGTCCGAAACCTCTATCGGACTCACAAAGAGTCTCCAACCAACCCGAAGTTGGTTCATCTGACCCGAAGTCAGGCGGAGGTCCGAGACCTCACTAGACTTGATCCCAGATCAAGTGGTTGGACCGTGCCATCCTAGATAGAGAGTACGACAATCTTTGATGCGTCCATCAGTCTTTGCTACTAGTCTCTAGCTTTTCCCACCTCATTGGCCAAATGAGAGGTACTTCCCATGAGCCCTGAACTCAATGGGTAGGATGCATACGGGGCACAGAAAATGAGAGGTGAACCAACTCAAAATCACAACGATGGGGTCCAAGCACACCACCAAGGTCGGCAAGCCTAGCCTTGTGGTTGCTCATAGCTCCGAGAAGCTGTCCCCAAAGCCCCCCAGAGCTCCCAGAGCTCATCGTCCAACAGGACCCACATCATAGGGTCATTCCACGATACCAAGATTCTCACGGAAGGTTAGGAACTTGACCTTCCCCAGGGGCTTTGTGAGAATATCTGCGACCTGCTCATCAGTTCCTATATGATCAAGCCTTACAGCGCCTCGCTGTATCATATCCCAGATAAAGTGGTACCTGATATCAATATGCTTGGATCGGTCGTGGAACACAGGATTCTAAGTCATGGTAATCCCACTTTGATTATCACAGAGTATCACGGTGGTATATAGCACATGTCCAAACAGCTCACTAAAGAGATTTCGCAACCAAACTGCTTCACAACAGGCCATACTCGCTGCAATGTATTCGGCCTCAGTGGTGCTCAAATCCACCGACTTCTGCTTCCTGCTCATCCATGAAATCGAAGCAGAACCAAGATTGAAGCAGCATCCCAATGTGCTCTTACGATCCACCACACTACCAGCCCAATCGGTATCAGTATATCCACGGAGTGTCACACTCCCGGCAGTGTATCTCAGCCCATGGTTTATCGTGCCCCTAAGATATCTCAGAAGATTCTTGGCACCAACCCAGTGAAAATGATGAGGCTCAACCATCTGTTGACTCAAAGTGTTCACTGCAAAACATATATCCGGTCGGGTGTTCACTAAGAACATCAAAGCTGCTATGAGTTGACGATACTCAGTAGGATTGGCCAAGATAGGCCCTGCAGTGCTGCCACTCAACTTCTTAAAGTTGAGTTCCATCGGTGTCGACACGGACTTACAGTCCACCATCCCAAATCTTTCCAGAAGCTTCACAATGTATTTTCCTTTAGAAAGGAAAATCTCTCCAGGTCTCTGCCAGACCTCCAGGCCTAGGAAGTAGTGCATCAGTCCTAGGTCCTTCATCTCGAACTCAGCAGCGAGCTCCCTCTTACATTGATGAATGAGAGGGTCAGCACTTGTCAGGAAGAGGTCGTCCACATACAGCACCAGAATGAGAGGCTTCCCCTGGACAACCTTGAAGTAAAGGTTCGGATCAGCATTACTTCGGGTGAAGCCCAGCTTCATCAAGTAGCTATCCATCCTCTCGTACCAAGCTCTGGGTGCTTGCTTCAACCCATAGAGGGCTTTCTTCAACCTGCAGACATGAGTGTCCCGATCCTGAACTTCAAATCCCAGAGGTTGTTCTACATACACCTCTTCTTTTATTGTACCATGTAGAAAGGCGGTCTTGACATCCATCTGATGAAGACTCCAACCTTGCGTAGCAGCAAGGGCTATGATTGATCGAATGGTGGTATATCGTGCCACAGGTGCAAATATGTCATCATAATCTACTCCTTCCTTTTGAGAGAAGCCATGGGCAACAAATCTTGCCTTGAACTTTTCAGAACTTCCATCAGATCCATGTTTGATCTTGTAGAGCCATTTTGCAGTGACAACTGATTTGTCCTTCGGTCTTGGAACCACATCCCAGACATCATTCTTAATTATGGACTCATATTCTTCGTGCATAGCATCCTTCCAGACTTGATGCTTTACGGCTTCCTCAAAATATCCAGGTTCAGATTGTACAATGGTACTCATGGCAGCCAGATACCCTTGGTATCTGCATGGCTTCTTGGTTTCACGGAATGTCCCCCTTGGGGCAGCATGTCCCTCAGCATCTTCGAGGGTGTCCCTGAGCCATGATGGTCTCTTTCGCAGTGAAGGAGATGGATCGATAGGGTCCATTGGTCCTTCAACATCAGGCATTGTCTCATCCTGCGATTCTTCTTGATTTCCAGGCCTTGCTTCATGATTTTCCTCAGATCTTGGAAGATCTACTACTTTCTTCAGGGAAGCATCTTCATCAAAAGTGACATCATGGCATATCTCTACTTCCCTTTGACCAGGTACATAGACCCTATAGGCCTTAGAGGTTTCGCTGTAGCCCACAAACATTCCTTTCTTCCCAGAAGCATGCAGCTTACTTCTCTTTTCTTTTGGCACATGAAAATAAATAGGACATCCAAAAATTCTAAAATGTGAGACATCAGGTTTCTTACTAGTGAAAACCTCTTCGGGAGTTTTGGAGTCTAGAGCGGAATGAGGGCATCAGTTTTGAATGTATACAACAGTATTTGCAGCTTCTCCCCATAGAAACTTCGGTAGACCCTGGTCACATAGCATGGCACGGGCAACTTCCACAATAGTCTTGTTCTTGCGTTCAACAACACCATTCTGCTCAGGAGTATAGGCAGTAGTAGTATCCCTCTTAATGCCAGCTTCTCTGCAGAAGTCCTTGAACTCATTTGACTCATATTCAGTGCCATTGTCGGTCCTCAAAATATTGATCTTCTTTCCTGTCATATTTTCCACCAAGGCTTTGAAGGTACGGAACCACATGAAAGCCTCATCCTTCTTCTTCAAGAAGTAAATCCAGGTTTTGCGGGAGAAGTCATCAGTGAATGTCATATAGTAAGAAAATCCTCCCAGGGATGTCACAGGCAGCATACCAGATAGATCGGAATGGACCAGTTGCAAAATATCAGATGTCTTTGTGGCACTTGAGGGGAAAGGTCCCCTTGTATGCTTTCCTTCGGCACAACCCTTACATACACCTTCATGATTATTTCCAAATTCGGGCATCCCTGTCACCACCTTCCTTGCTTTGGGAAGGGCCTTGTAATGAAGGTGTCCAAACCTTCGGTGCCATAGTTCAGTTTGTCGCATAGTATCACATGTCATAGCTCCTAGTGGACTTCCTTCAACCTGGTAGAGTGTTCCAACTCTAAAACCAATCACGATAGCTTCCTTGAGGTTCTTCTTCCACATGTGCACCTTTCCATCAATGAATGCCACATTGAAGCCTTTGTCTTCAATCGCTGATATAGACACAAGGTTCTTCTTCAATTTTGGTACATAGAGTACATCCTGCAAATGTAGGACTTGTCCTTGAGACAAGTGGAGGGTCACAGTCCCTGTCCCTTTCACGGGATATGTGGCATTATCTCCAAGGATAATTTCCAGATTGGTATCCTTCTCAATCATGTCAGAGAGTGCTTCCTTGAACCTAGTGATGTGTCTTGAGGCACCACTATCTATCAGCCAGACATCCATAGTGTCGGGCGGGGATGCAGTAGAGGGAGCAGATACAAGAATATATTCATTTCTTTTATCAACAACATTTGACTCCTCATACCTGGATTTTCTAGACTTTTTAGAAGGTTGATTATTTCCGCCAGAGGGAGCCTTCCTCTTTCCTTTGGATCTGTCATTCCTTTGATTTCCATTCCTCCGGTTGTTGTTGTTGTCATTACTATCGGGAGAATCCTTCTTGAAGGGACATTCTATAGCATAGTGACCAGGCCTATGACAAGTGAAACACTTACCCTTCTTTCCTTGGGCCCTTGTTCTTCATTTGTTCTTAGAACCACCAGAGTTCTTCTTCCTAGAATGAGCATCATAGGCAGCATTTTTTCCATTTTCATATTCCTTCATTCTTGTCTCTTCTTGCATGCATCTAGACAGTAGCTCATCAAAGTTAGGAATAGTACTATTATTGAGAATGGTAGTGGTGAATACTTGCCATTCATATGGGAGTCCTCCAAGTTCAGTGAGTACCATCTCATGATCGGCTATTGTCTCCCCAATAGCCAACAGATTGTTCCTAATCTCGGTCAATTTCAGAAAGAATGTTTGGACAGAATCATCCCTGCCTTTCTTCAGATTATTCAATTGATTCTTGAAGAATAGCACTTGGTTTACATTGTTTACCTTGAACATTAGGATCAATTTATCATACATCTCTTTGGATGTACCCAACTCAGAGATGTAGGCCACCAGGCTTTTATGAATGGATTCCCTGATCATCAAATTTGATTTGATCTCCCCCTTCTTATACTTTGTTTTAGTAGCAGCAGTAGCATTGGATGGAGGTTCTTGTATCTTACCCAGTACATGGTCCATGAGATCATGGTCTTCCAATTTGAGATCTAATATCATCTTCCAAGCATGGAAGTCATCCCTTCCAGTCAGCTTGTCATTCTCCTTGAATTCATAACTTGTGGAACCCGTTTTCTTAGATGGTGATTGCTAAAGTTAGGGCTTGTCTTCACCTCAGCTCCGATACCATGTAAATTTTTGTAGATGTTCTATGCTTGATGCAACTTTACTTTTATTACAACAATCACCCAAATAGTTAAGTAAAATGCTGATAGAACATACCAGTAGATCTATGGAAGACAAACCAGAAACAGGAAAAATGTGATAGTGCGTTACGGCGGTCAACAGGATGCTTCAACCAGCAAAGTCTCCTTGATCAGCCAACCCAGAATGTGTCACAAAAATCCTCAACTCAGTCACCAAGTCAACACCAGTCAACTCTAGAAAAGTCAACGCTGTCCAGAAAAGTCAACGCAAGGAAGCAACATAAAAGTCAACACAGCTCCAACTTCGGTCAACCTTTTGACCTCGATTCTTGTGCCAATGTGTATGGCCTCCCAAAATCGAAGTCTCCAATAAATTTCAGCCTCTTTGGACCATGCGTTGACCAAAGTCAACGCTGGTCAAACTTCCTAGGAAACCCTAGCTGCAGCAATCTGCGTCCTTCTTCTTGGCTGTACAAACTAGTCCTTTTTCCCACGTGTGAGCTGAATTCGTCCTCCAAGGAGCTCGTACTAAATCAGAGAAGAGAAGAAGATGTGTGATGAGTGAGTGTGAAATGCTCTCCAACTTTGACTGTATTTATACACATCATTGAGGTGTGTGACACATCTGCTGGGGGTGTAAAACCTTAAGGCCGACCTGCACATATAATTTATTATAAATAATAAATTCAAAATAAATGTTCTGCTCATCGGATTTAGATAAATTTTATATGGATCTTACACCTCTCTGAAAGAGGAATCCAATGAAAATATTGGTATCTTCATCTGAGCATCACAACATGGAGTTAGGAATTTAATGTTTTTCTTTCCTTTCATTATGAATTTCATGTTTCATCTAGATAAGGAGCCTTTAAATTAAAATCTTATTGAGATTATTTTAATTCCTTAGATGATTGGTAGATTAGAGTTTCCTTCCCACAACTAAATGGTGTGTTCTTTACAACGAGTAACCAATGTGTTCTTTCATAGAAACAACGATTTTGTACTTAGGAATTGAATTGATTTTATACCCTAGTTTAAGTTAGATGCTCTAATCCTTTGTTACCCGTGCTTGTGCCTCAAAGCTTACGAGTCCCATATTGATAATTTAATGTTGGAAAATATAAACATATAATTTTACCAACATTTTTGGCCTCGTTGGCAGTGAGGTGCTAAAGGGATTAGAGCCTAGTTTCTATCACAAGTTTTTGTGTGTTTGATTTTATTTTTAGGGAAATCAGAGGGTGGAGAGTGTATGATAAGATGTGAGTGAAGAGCCGCACATCTACTATTGTGGGGTTTCTCCAAAGTTTGGTTGGCCAATCAAGAAATTTTGGTGAGTTTTTATTGCAATTAGAAGTTTTAATTCATTTATATTAAAATTTCAAACTCTTAAAGATAAAACATCTTTGGGGTGTTGTAAGAACCCTTGTGTACTAATCCATGTGATGACAGGGTATACCAGTTGGCTTGTTGAGAACCAAAAAATGATATTTTGAGGAATCATTTAATAAGGAGTTTTGATGCTACTACAGAGACGTATAAGTCATCCAATGAAGAATTCACAAGTGCATAATTTAATATTTTGATTGAACATAAATTTGATATTATTAAATCTTTGATTTTGAAATTGAATGATTTGCAGGAGCAAGAGAAGGATGAAGAAACACTGCTTACCTTTTGTGCCAACTGTAGAAATAAGCATTTCCTTGGAAGGTGTCCACTTAGCGATTTGAAAGTTTGGAAAATTTGCGAGGATGGTCATGCAATTGAACATTTCTCATCACTGCCACGATTACAAAAGTTACTCAGGGAATCAGGTAAGGAATCGAATCAACCGCAAGGTATAACTCAAAAACTATCACCATTCAATACTTGGAATAATTTTTATTCTCTTGAGCAAGTTCCTCAACAGATTTATAATCCTGTAGCTTCATGGAAAACTTTTAATCCTCCTCCAATTGAATATCCTACTTCATGGCCATAGTGGCCCTCTCCATGGACCTCTTCTTCTGTTCAGATATCCCCATGACCTCAAGAATGGTTTTCCCTAGGGCAGATTTTCATGCAAAATAAACAACAATCACATGTGCCACCAAGTTATCATCCTTCCTAGTCTCAATTACCTATGCAAACTTTCTTTAACCCTAACCCTAATCCATACCCTAGTCCTTATCCTAATCCATACCCTAACACTAATCCAAACCCTAAACCTAGACCTCATTCAAACCCTATCCTTAAATTAAACCCTAGACCTAAGTGTAATCCAAATCCAAAGCCTAGTCCAAGCCTTAACCCAAACCCTAGTTCAAACCCTAGCCAAAACCATAATTTAGACCCTAATTCAGACAAGGAGGTTGCAAAAAAATTTAAAGCACTTGTTCTTCCTGTTGATTCTCCCACTGAAAAAAATGATATATCTTCAAGGTTGGGGGAAGGGGTGAGTTTGGAAACATCTCCTATCACTACAAAGCATTCACCCGAGGAAGATCTAATTCAAAGACCATTAAAGGAGAAATCTATTATTGGAACCTAATCTAAAATTTTTGTTGAAGCTCAAAACCCTAGAATTCCCCTTGACCATTCTTGTCAGTTTGGAAAGAAGACATTTGAGCCTAAACTTGAGGGGTTTATATTTTGTCTTTCACAAGATCCCTTATGCCTCCAAGAGAGTGATTATCAAACTGTGGAAGACTTGCATAAGTTGGAGAATCATAAACATGTGGATCTTATTGAATCCTGGTTTCAAGTAGTCTTCAATACACCCTATTCCCTCATCATTCAACAACTCTTGGTACCATATCAATTAGGGAAACTGGTTTCTCATACTCTAGTGTATTTTGAAGTTTATTCTTTAAAACTGAGTGTGAGTTTATTTAGAAAACTGTTACGCACATGGCTGCATTGGAAGTAATCCTACACTTGAAGGAGATCTTCCTCTCTCTAAATTAGGGTAGGGTAGGATAAGAGAAATGAATAAAATTATCATTTGAAATAAAATTTTTATAGAAGCATTCTTAAAATTTTAATTCCTAAGGCACAACTATTGAAATTTTTGTCATTATGCACTCTTGTGGTAAGACTTTTCAGAAGTAATTCACTCTTAATGCCTCATATTTTATAAAGTGATTTTGATTATTGGCCAAGATTATTTACTGGGACAGTTAGGGAAATTGTTATTATTACATTTTCCATTCATAATCTTGATAGATTGTCATCTAAGAAATCTTTTCAATTTTCTCTTTGAATGTATTGATGAAAAGCCTCCTATGGTGGACCACTCCTATAAAACCATAATAAGCTCTCATAAGAACCCTAGCATGACCAACTCAAGGAATGTTTTAGTCGTTATCTAAGATGTTTTATTTTTCTTGAGTCTTTAAGGGTAGCAAGATCAACCAATAAAAATTAGTAATTCAAAACTTTTCATGCCATCCTGCACTCTTAAGGAGTAGATCTGTCTCCCCACATATTAAGTAACCTCTAAGGTTAATCATAATTAGAGTCTATAAAATGATTTAGGGGAGCATAGGAGGTTTCGTAATGAGCCGACCTACCACGATCATGAGACCTAACATGCATGACATTACTGCCCCTGGTCACCAAGCCAGAGTAATGGCTTTCAGCCCAAAAGCCGAAATACAGGAGGTCTCATCATGAGCCGGCCTGTTCATCCATGTTACTTCTTGTGAGTGGCACTACCATCAACTAATTACCAAGCCAGGATAATGGCTTTCATCTAAAAAGTCAAATAAACTAACTCTGAATATATATCTAATAGGTGGGATGAAAAAATTTCATTGGGTTAAAAGGCATCCTTGTCGAGGCTATAGACACCTGCTGGTAGTAGGTCCATGCCTATGGTATTAAAATTAAGTTTACACTATTATTTACTTGGTTTTTTTTACCTTTCCCTGAACTCATTATCATATCTCTCTGATAATGGATTTAATATCCTTCATTAGTGTTCTTTGGAGTTCTATATTTCAGAAATAATTTGATTTTTATGGATGTGATACCCTTAGTACAGGTGATTCACTTTGTTGAATAAGAAGAGCTTCAACTATAAGCTTGGGTAATGGTAAGAAAATCGTCCTCTGAAGGTATCATTCTTTAATATTTATTTTTCCATATTTCCCATCCATTTTAATGATTTTTTTTTAAAAATAAAGTCACTTCTATTTATAATAATGAGGCTATTAAAAATGAAGACCTACTGCTTTGGACTACTCTCGAGATTTTTTGTGGAATTTTTTATGGTTAACCATTTTTAGGTTGACACTATCCATGCAGTATTAACATTGTTAGAATTCCTTTAGTAACCCTAACATTAGTTACTCTGTTGGAATAATAAAGGTAAGTATTGACATCATTACATCCCTGGTCACTACTTTTTCTTATCTTATTGATGAAAAGGAAGTTGACATCACATGAAAGTTATTGACATGCTCTCACTTAATTAGCCCTGTAGTTTAAAGCATGAATATAATATAGAAACCCTAGCCCTTTAGTCTTAATTAATATTTTGTCACCATTAGAGGTTCTACTTCAATGCGGGCATGCAAGCTGATAGGCATGGGGGGAGAGAGAGATGTTAGGAGAGAGATGATTAGAATTGTCGGGTTTAATTTACATTTTCACCTTATGCTTACTCATGGTTTTCACTATCATTTTTCACAATTGTTGGGATTGGAGCATGATCATGTAATTATCCTTTAATTTAAACTATTTCATTTTTTTCAATAACAATGATTATTAATGATGGTGCTTGTGTTGTCTCAGGAAGCCACGATACACTTGCATCAACATTTTCAGGATAATGTGAATATTGAGACCTTTTAACATCTTTAGTTTATCCGTCATATTATTCAGTAGGTTTTATCAGTAGTCACATCAGCTCCAACCATTCCATACTTCACTTCATCTTGAAATGTTGAGGACATCAACAACAAGGGTAAAACTTGAGGTAGAGGTGGCTTAAGATTCTTTACTTGATTAGAGATTTAAGAAAGCTTTGATGATTAACCACTACATATTTTGTATATCTGGTTTTCCATATACCCTCCATTTTCATGCTACTCCAATAAGGTCATAATAATATTGGTTCATGTAAACAAAAGCAGTAACTATATTTCCTTCCCCTCCTACTTTCATGCATATTTTCAATCCAATAGAGGGTGAATTCATTGCTGCCTTTCAGGAAGCAACCATCCATAAGCATTGGCCTCGCAAAAACAGAGCATGCAAGCACCCATTTTACCATCACCACCTCATCTCATCCACCATTCCCATTGTCACCTATCATCCTATTCATCATTTTCCTCCTTATGCCATAACTATTGTTTTTCCTCAATTTGTATCGTTCTTAAAATCAAATCTATGGCAATCAAATCTTCATGCAATGATTGCTCCACAAGAACCAACCGTACCTAAAGCTATGATGCCATAAAAACCTACATATGAGCAAAGTATTTTTTTGCATGAGGGCATGCAAAACCTCAGGCATGGGGGGATGTTTGGCCTCGAATATGCCCATGTTTTCGTCATGCAATATCACCATTCATGCCCTAAAACCCTATGTTTTTAGCCCATTTCGTACCCTAATTCTATAATTTTCCCTTAAATACACTCTATGGTTGACTATCACTAGTTTTCTTCACTTCTCTATGATTAAATATGATTATTATATGATTTATTGATGAAGGTTCTTTTTAGTACATTTATCACAGGGTTCCATCGCTGAAATCCTTCACAAGCTAGTTGAGTGCAAAAATTCCTAATTTAGGGATTTCACACTTCTGGCATGCTTCCGGAGAAACCGAGAGATTTTGTTGTCCAAAATAGTGTTATAATACCTCTCCATAACTTGGATTCCACCCAGCTTACTCATGTCAGTCTCTAGAAGAAAATTAGCCAATTTGTCCAAATCTGCAATAAATTTTAAACTACCAACTTCCACCTCGATTTCTGTTCAGATGAAAGATAATGGAGAAATTTTGGAGCATGTGTTTTTGTCCCAGTATAGCATATTTATTACACCTAAAATATTTTTCCAAAATTCGTTACGGTGTGGGATATAGTCAGAGTTCTTTGCGAAAAATTTGTATAAAATTCTGAAAATTCCAGATTTGCAAAAGTCTCCCAAACATCCTTGTTTTGGATTTTGTTTCGTAAAACACAGTTTTTTATATTAGAGCTCGATGATCCCTAAGCGTCCAACCTTTTCATCAACATCATCTCAACCTTCAGCATTCAAACAATTGATCCTTGACTAAGTTCGAGACAGTCTGGCTAGGTGTGAAGTGAATTGGTTTTAAACTCAGCAACAATTAGGATTTTCCCTTGATTGGTTTGAATTTAGAATTTACTAAGTGTGTATTTTCCTTAAGGAATAGTGTTCTAGATAGTTTGAATTCTGAGTTTGTGATTCCAAGGAGTGTGTGTTCTTTTAAGAGTTTTTTTTATATGTTAACATAAGGACATTGGTTAATATAAAGAGTAAATAGGTTACAGTTTCTGAGTTAACATAAAATGATTTTGGATTTCAAATACAATATAGAATTGTGGGAATTGATTCAATTATAGTGTGAGAATGATTTAATTTGTTTTATCTTCTTATTTGTAAGCATAAGGTAAATTAGCTCAAAAAATAGATTTAGATTTGATTTTACAAGCAGTGTGATTTAATTTGAATTTCTATTTTAAGTACAGAAGTTGATTTCATAGCAATAATTCGATTTTGTTTATAAGCGCAGAGATTTTTCATAATCGGGGTTTTAGTTTTGTTGTTTTGCATAATATATAATATTTTGAAGTGTGAATTTAATTCCATAGTCGAGGTATTAATTTAATTTCATTTGGTTTCACTTTCTTCCATTGAAAATTAGGAATTTCATGTTTCCCTTTCCTTTAATTATGAATTTCATGTTTCATCTAGATTAGGAGCCTTTAAATTAAAAGATTTTTGAGATTCTTTTAATTCCTTATATGAGTTTTCTTTCCAGAAAATGAGTGGTAGATTAGAGTTTCCTTCCCACAAATGAATGGTGTGTTCTTTTACAGTGAGTAACCAGTGTGTTCTTTCATAGAAACAACGATTCTGTACTTAGGAATTGAATTGATTTTATACCCTAGTTTAAGTTAGATGCTCTAATCCTAAGTTACCTGTGCTTGTGCCTTGAATCTTACGAGTCCCAGATTAATAATTTAATTTGGAAACTATAAACATATAATTTCACCAACAGTACACAAGCCATCTCATCAAATTATGAAAACACATGGTGAGGCCACATCACCACTAAGAAATAAAATCAATTTCCAAGCTATAAAAAGACCAAAGGAGCATGTAATTTTCTTATTCCAACATCAAGAAACATCTCTCCACCTTCAAAGATCATTTCCACCCTCATAGAAACAATTCCTTACCACCAAAGTGCCAATCCACCTCCTATGTTGCACTTTTCACTAGTAGTGCCATGCTTTTTCCAGAGGGTGTTGTGTTTTCTAAAGGGAGCCAAATATTCTATTTTTAGGGGTTTATTCATCAAATTAAGGTCCCAAGCTTATAAAAACAAGTAATTGGGTCCCTCATATGCTTCTTTGACTTCATTTATATGCTTAGAAAGCTAAAAATTCCCTCTCTTAGGGTTTGTTGCATTTTATTGGTTACATTGTCTCTTTGGTCAAGCTCACTCACCTTACCCTACCTTTCATATACCTTCCTAAACATTTTACCTCACCCTTATCCCTCAATTTCATCACTTTTCCAAAAACAGTAGCCTACATTACACATTCCTAGGTTAGGGGTGTTTTTTCCCCCTTTTCACTCTCTCCCCTCATCCATTTCATAAATTTAAACTCCCCCCCCCCCACTCCCTAACATCTATCCCTACCCCGTTAAATTTTCCCAAGAATTTAGAATCAACAACCCCTTCATCCCCCTCCATTTCCAAAACTTCCTAAAATCCCATGTTTTCCCCTACACTAAACCCTAATTTCCCCTCCTATTGAGCTAGGATATACTATGGATTCAGAGACTTCAGAGCAGAGGAGGTATAATGGAGGAAAAATCAGTAGTTATGAGCCCACTACAACATTGGATGTCATGAATACACTATTTCTAAAGAAATCCTTCCAAGATGTAGGTTGCCTTGCCTTTTGTTGAAGGGTTGAAGAGCTTGGTTTCAATGACAATATTACTAGAATTTTTTCCACTGGTGTAAGGAGAGATAAGGTGACTATTGCAGGAATTGTATTCACTATTTTAGCAAAGGCTATCTCCATGGCTACAAGGATTCCAAACAGTGGCGAGATTTGGTTCAAGAAAAGAGACCTTAACCTTGAAAACTACAAGATGTTCTTGAAACCTGCATACAAAGTTGCTCCAAAGCACATCTTTCCATTCAAGCACCTACTTGACAAATGTGCCCCTCTCATGAAAATGATAATGAAATATTTCACATGTGAGGGTAGGTTCTCCAGGTTATATTAGTATCATGTGAGGATGCTCATGCATTTCACTTGTGTAAAGGCAGTAAACCTACCTCATTATAGATGAATGTATTTCAGAATAATCACATAATTAGGATTTGGACCAAATCCTAATTATGTGATTATTCTGAAATACATTCATATACAGTATGGATCACAAAAGTCTTAGATTTAACACTACCTCATTATCTTTACAGAAGCATGGTTAAAATGACAGAGAAAGTACATAGCAAAGGAGAGGATCACCATGTTAGTTTGTTTCATCATGGCTTGGTGAAAATCTCATTTTTCCACAGGCTTGCATAAGTAAATTTGTCATGGGATTGTTTCATGTATTTAGATGAACTCTTACCTACTCATACTCAGTCAAGCAGTCGTTCTACACCTTTGACTTCACCTATGCAACAAGAGGTGGATTCCACAAGAAAACCTATCACAAGGACACCTAGAGCTAAGGTGAAAAATACCTACATTAGAGGAAAAGGGCTTGTGTTTGCTCCAACCAATGTGGAAAGGGCTCAACCTACTACAACAGTTGAAGATACACTAGCACATGAGGCACCATTGAATGAAGAACCAAAGGTACATTTTGACACTCCTATGGCTGATTTGGAGGTGCATCAGGAGGTCCAAACATCTAAAAAAATCATCCAAGAGAAAGAGGTTGGAATTAGAGAGCTAAAGGATCAATTTTCCAAGGAAAACTTCATGATTACTTCCCTCCAGCAAGAAAACAAGTAATTCCAAGTTAAGCAACTTTTGTCTAGCAAGCCTAAAACTAGTTTGGTGGAATATGATGCCAAAGGTAAGGTAGTTGTTGATATTGATGAGTTGAAGGATCTAGAAGAGCAGGTCAAATCAAGGAGACCAAGAACAAGAGGTCTCAAGAGGGCACTAGAGAAGCAAAGGGATCCCTCTCCATACTTAGGTCAAGAGGAGATTGTTGACATAATTGCAGCAAAAATTGAGCAAAACAAGGAGTTTTTCTTTGACAAGGTCGATTTCCACTTGAAGAACCTACTTAAGAGGGATAAAAGGAAAAAAAAGATGGAGAGGCACATGGCCATGCATTATTGCACAAGGAATAGGATTTACCAAATCAGAATCAAGCATTTGAAGAAGAAATTGAAGAAAACCCTAATGAGGAAAAATGAGAAGGAAAATCTTGATTTGTTGGTTGAGGCCTCCCTCATTGATTGTCACATCATCCCCTGCATGACAGGGCTCCTTTTCACAACAAAAACAAATGGAAAATGTCATGGAGGAGTACCGAGACATCTTCACCTCACCTACAGGGTGCCTCTGCACTGTCAGGTCAAGCACCCCATTGATCTGACCCCAGGCGCATTGCTTCCCAATGGACCAATATATTAATGCTCTGTTCTGGAGAATGATGAAATCAAGAGGTAGATTAAGGAGCTGCTACAGAAAATTCACATTTGGCCAAGTTCATCGCCTAGTGGGAGCTCGATCATGTTGGTGCATAAGAAAGATGGGACTTGGAGACTCTGTATTGACTATCGGGTGCTGAACAAGATCATTGTCTAGAATAGGTACCCGATCCCATGGATTGATGACCTTCTAGACCAACTCAAAGGGGAGAAATATTTCAGCAATATCTACTTGACGTTCAGGTATCACCAGGTACCAATAAAATTGTCCAATGTGTGGAAGACTGCGTTCAAAGCCAAGAAGGGCCTTTTCAAATCGCTGGACATGCCTTTCGGGTTGACGAATGCTCCCACAACCTTCATGAGGCTGATGAAAGACATCTTTTAGCCATTCAACAACTCATTTGTATTAGTGTACTTGGATGACATCTTGATCTTCAACTAGACTTGGGAAGAGCACCTCCACCACATCCGTCAGGTCCTCTAAACATTGCGGCAACACAAGTTTGATGCCAATTTGGAGAAGTGCACTTTTTCCATGACCCAGGTTTAGTATTTGGGATAATTTATTGATGAGCAGGGGGTTCATGTGGATCCAAGCAAGATCCAAGTCATTCAAGATTGGCCAAAACCAACCACTCTAACAGAGATTCACATCTTTTTGGGTCTTGATAATTTCTACCACAAGTTCATGTTGGGATTCTCTCATATCACTTGGAACTTGAGTCAAGTCACTAAGGGAGGAGTGAAAGAAAATTTATTTTGGTTGGAATCTCAATGCAAGGCATTCGTAGAAATGAAACATCACCTCTGTTTCGCCCTAGTGCTCACATTACCAGGCTTGAAAAAACCATTTGAGATCGAGACAGATGCCTCTAACTATGCCAATGGGGCAGTTCTTACTCAACAAGGGCATCCAATGGCATATCATTGTTAGACACCGTCCGACACAGTTTGGAAGTATCCAACTTATGACAAAGAGATGTATTCCATTATTTAGGCTTGCCGAAAATGGAAGAATTACATTTTGGGGAAGGAAATGATCATCCACACAGACTGCTGACCCCTACAGTTCATACAAACACAAGGAAATTTGCAGAATGATCTCCATCAGAAGTGGTCCACATATCTGCAAGGGTTTCATTTGAACATCAAGTACAAGAAGGGAAGCACCAATAATGTTGTAGACTACCTCAACCGACAAGCGATCATGGTGATAACCATCGTGATCAACTCTCGTGGGCACGAGACTTCTAATTGGCTATTTCTCTACAAGAGCGATCTAGAATTCAGCCACACATACAAGACGCTCTTGGAGGGTAACCGAGTTCCAAATTTTCATCTCCAGAATGCACTGCTATGTCACCTGGGAAACCTTTTTGTTCCTTAAAGCAAGCATGCCAAGATGATTTTGGAAGTGCACTACAGTCAAGTCGCTGGGCATTTCGGGATTGAGAAAATAGTGGCAGTATTTTAGAAGTATTTCTATTGGCCAAACCTTCGACAGGATGTCGGGAAGTACTTCAAATCCTGCACTACCCATGTCATTGCCACACCCACCATCAAGAAGAAAGGCTGCTATACTATGTTTCCTACCCCTAGTCGACCTTGGGAATCCATATCCATGGATTACATGTCATGCCTTCCTTCTACTAAGCATGGAAACAACTGTGTTTTCGTCGTCATCGAAAATTCTCGAAGATGGCCATTATGGCGGCTTGCAAGAATAATATCACAACAGAAGCCACTGCTAAACTCTTCTTTCAACGGGTATGGGTACACTTTAGGATCCCATAGTCTATCATCTCAGATTGGGATAGTAGGTTCCTCAGTACATTTTGGTCCAGCCTCTGGTCAATGCTGGACACCAAGCTCACCAATTCCACAACTTTCCATCCCCAAACTAATGTCTAGTTAGAGGTCATCAACAAGATGATTGTACGCATTCTGTGCATGTATAACACAAAGCATCCACACACATGGGATGAGAGCCTCCCATATGTAAAACATAGCTATAATCGGGCCCTCCATAGCTCAACAGAACACAACCCCTTTTAGGTGGGCTTGGGATTCCAACCACTATGTCCCATTGACATAGCCATGCCATTTGCAACTACTCAGGTTGATTCAAATCATGTACACTCTGAAGTTTCCAAGGTGAACAAATTCATTGAGTGCATTCAACACATTCGCCAATAGGTTCATGAAATATTGGATAGAGCCAATGCTAAGTACAAGCAACGACATGATCAACATCGGGTGCAACACAACTTCCAGGTGGGCGACAAAGTGTGGCTACATTTGCCGAAGGAGCGCCTCACTAGACCCCACTGCAAGCTTCGCCCACTCTGATATGGGCCGTAAAACATCACCAAGGTTGTAGGGGAAAATTCCTTCGAGCTTAGTATTGTATCATTCCTTGGTATGCACCTAGTGTTCGATGTGGACTGCCTTCGGCCCTACTTTCCACCTCTACTGGATGCATCCGACATGGAAGAACAACTCACACCAATAGAGTTAAGCCTAGAATGCATGGAACAAGTCACAATTGATCAGATTATGGACACATAAATTAAGAAAACCCTCCAGTAGAGGATCCAGCTATATCGAGTTGTCAAAGCATGCCAACTCCTTCATTAGGGCAAGTGGCTCACCAGGGACCAAGTTCAACAGAAGTTTCCTCATCTCATGGATGAACTCAATGCAATGGGGACCATTGCTTCCTAAGGGGGGAGTAATGATGCAGGTGGATATTTGTGGCCACCCTCCTATTCCACTTCTTTCAGTTTTTCAGTTTCCTTAATTGTAGCACAAATTACTAATTTTGGCAGTTTTTCGGGTCCCAAACTTCCAGAGTTGTTTTGAGGCCCTAAACAACGATTTTTGGGCATAAAACCTCTGAAGAACACGATTTTGTTCCAGTCTCAATATTCACTGTCAGAAGTTGTAGTCTTGGATAGATATTTCTAACGACATATCATGTGCGTCAAACAGAGATAGTATGCCAAAGTTAAGACCCTGGGAAATTGATGTACCAAATTTACCTCGATGGGGCCCATAGTCTGGCGTTTCATATCCTAGGGTTAGGTTTTTGGATGCTTATGGTTTTGCATTATTTCTAAATAATATATAGGCCTTCGAGCCTTATTTTAACATAGAGTTCAGAGGCCTATAGCTGCCACATATCTTCTTAGAGATAAGCTACCAGCGACCTAGCTAGTTTGTTTCCATTCTGTCTGTAAACGAATTTTAGTTCTTTTATATTAATGAAATGAAGTGTTATTTCCATTGCATCTTTGTATTTATGATTATATGTATATTTTGTTGCTTTCCTGCATAAATTCGGATCACTTTATGCTCATGCTCTTTTTTGGTAGGAAACTCATGTTTGTGTTAGTAATCCTCTGATAAATGAATTCATGTTAGAAATGCTTATTTTTATCCTCTACATTTCCACCCTACAATAAAATTGACAAACCCCAAGGTGCCATAGAAGCATATCTACCATTCCCCTTTGTATCCCTACAATTGTAATCCTTTAGGTCTAAACTAGTTTCTTTTCCTTTCCTCTTGATCTAGCAAAACCCCTAAATTTTCAGAACCCTAGATCTCAACATACCTAGCCTAAAATTATTTCCTCCTCCAGTCAAAATTTGGCTGTGATCATAGAGAGAGCCTTCTCTAGTTTGGTAGGGATAGCTACCAAACTAAAAGGTTGGTTTGAGGTTACCTCCATCTATTTCCATTCTCAGCCTTAGGAAATTATGGAGGATAACACCTTCTCTACATGGTTATGCTTGAGTGGATGCCTACACTATCTTCTACTCAACTTTTTCTTGCTCCAAAAATTCGCGAGACTCCTTATTTGGAGATAAAAGCTCCTCTTCTAGTGGGATCTAAATCTCCCTCTCAAGAGAGAACCACATGGCTTTATCCTCATCAAATTGTGTATCCCTTCCCACAAATGTCATTATGATAGATTTTAAGTACACACAATAATTGTGGGGAGTTTCTTTGTAACCCAAAAATACCCCCAATTTTTTGTTGGCTCAAGTTTCTTTCTTGATTCTTTAGAGATATGGCAGTAAATAGAGGCTCCAAAAATACTGAAGTGCGACACATCCTACTTTCTCCCAGAGAAAGACTCCTCCAATCCAATCATGACCAGAATCTGATGAGGATTTCAAATCTAAAAATCCACTGTTTTGTTTCATGCGTCAGCCCACAAATGCAGAGGTAGGCCTTGGTCATGTAACATCACCATCACTACTTCCATAATGCTACTGTTATTTCTCTCAACCACCCCATTTTGCTATGGGTTATGGGGTGTTTTCAACTATCATCGAATGCTTTCTTTCAGATAGAAATTGTTGAATTCATTCGACACATACTCACCTCCATTATTGCTACTAAGAGCCTTCATATTATTGTCAGTTTCTTTCCCAACTAGTGTCTTGAATTCTACAAGCTTGGATAATATCTTATCATTCTTCTGCACGAATAATATCTAACACTTCAGATAGAAGTCATCAATAAAAATAACAAAATATTTTTGTCTGGAAATGGACATTGTTGAGAAAGGTCCCCAGACATCAGAGTGGATCCTTTCTAGGACTGAATTTGTTTTGTTGTCTTGATCATGGAATGTGTATTTTGTGTACTTCCCCAAGGTACAACCTTTGCATACATCTTGTTTCTCAAGTTATCCTTTTGGGAGTCCAGTGGTTATTTACTGCATAATTTTCAAGGTGTCATGATGAAAATGGCCAAGTATTCTATGCAAAATTTCATTGACATCGTGGCCCTACACTTTTTTTTCCTTAGTGATTTATGAAACACAGTATGCCACATCTAGATTATATAGGTTCTTCACACGAACCCCAATTTGCTTCACCCATCTCATGGCTATGTGTCTTAGGAATGATTTTCCTTTGCTGAAGATCATATCATAACCACAAAACTGCAACAAAGATGATATTTTTCTTGAGGCCCAAAACGAACAAGACATCCTTGTGTTTAAGAGGGGATCCAAACTTCCTTTGAAAGGTGATTGTATCAACAACGGTTTTGTTGTAGCTTCCGTTGTCCCCCAACTCAATGTGCATCTGCAAATATTTCTCCTCCAGGTCACTGAAAAAATATGTACACCCTGTCATGTGGAACGATGCACCTAGTCCAAGTATCACAAAATCCCCATCATTGTGATGTCCATGCATGTAGTAAGGGTAAATTCAAGATCGAAATATGAATACAAGGATTCACCTATTTCTCCTCCTGAGGTCTTCTTGCTTTCCTTTTTGTGTGGACACTTCATGACATAGTGCAAAAAATCAGGACAATGGAAGCATTTAATTTTTGACAAATATTTCTTTTTACCCCCTTAGCTGGATTCTAGTTTGGTTTAATATTTCTTCCCTTTTCCCTTATTTCCCTTTCTAAAAAATGCAATATTTTCTTCATCCTCGCCTTTCGATGAAGTTCCATCTTTGGTATTCCACCTTTTTTCCTATTGTACCAAATCAGACCATAAGAGTTCCAAATTCAATAATTTCTCCCTCCCATTCACCAAATATTTGTAGCTATTGCAACTCTTAGGAAGTCCTAGAATGGATATGGTTACTGAATCATCATATGAAATAGTAACACCAACTCCTGCAAGCTCATCACAAACTTGTGTGAACCTGCTCAGATATTGCGTGATAGTATCATTCTTTTGCATCTTGATATTTCAAAGTTTATCCTTCAGTGATAGCTTCCTATGGTCACTACTACAGAAAATATTTCAGTTCCTACCACATTCCATAAGGAGTTTATTTTCCATGGATATTTGTGAAAAAGTGCTCTTGTACTCCCTCCAATATTATTCTCCTTGCCTTGGCTACATCTTTCTTCTACTTATAAATGTTTTGTACATCATATTATGTCAGCTTTGCAACATCTCTCTTGATGTATTCTAACCATCCATTTTCATCCAATACCTCCTCCATGCGATTAAATTAGAGGTACATTCCAAGGCATACTCTACCCTCAGCCCGTTGAAGGTCACATTCTGAACTCTTAAGAGACCCCTCTACACTGAACTACAAATTCGAACCTCCTGAGAAAAAACTTCAAAATTCATATTCTAATGTGAATCCTTCTCTGATACCATGTAGAAATTATAGTGTATATTTGCAACTACTCATGAAGTTTTAATCAAAATCACAAGACAAAAACCTACTCTATTTCTATGTGGAATTCAATTCACAATTTAGAACATCAATCACAAACATGCAATGAGAAATAACACATATGAAAAACGTATTTTTTTAGGGGAAAGAAATATCCTAAAAACCCCAATGTCTGCTTGAATTAACATGATGAATAGATATGTATTACAATTGATTTGATCAACTGAGCACAAATTGCATGTGAATAACTTATCTCTCTGCTCACTAAGAATCTCTGACCCAAACTTAGTCAATTTTTTCCTCTGCTTGAGCCCATATTTCATTGTGAAATTCCTTGAGAAATTAGGCCCCTATTATTTAGGAATTTATCCAAAATGGACTGTGCAATTCCCAAGGTTGATCATCTGACTACATGCAACACCTGTACACTCAAGACTAGTCAACAACTGATGTTATAGTTCCTTGGAATCTCCACCATAGTTGGGGAACTCAAATTATTTTCATGCGTTATTTTGGGTTGATTGATCAGTTAACTGGAGGATAACTGAGTTAGAGTGAATTCTTACTGCACAACTGACCTTCCACTAGTTCCTCCAATAGTTGGAACTAGTTTAACTAAAAACAACATGAAATAATTAACCTTGGTTTCTACAAATTAGTAATCACACATGCTTAACTGAACTCTAATGCCTATAACTTGGATTTACTTAGTAAAATGGGTGACATAAGACATGTCACATAATTTAACTGCATTCAAGTTTTCTCTTGATGTGGAAATTACAATTTTCTCCATTTAATCAAGGCAAAATAAAATTGAGAATTTCTAGCTACATTTTTCAAGAGGGAATAAGTCTAAGACGTGTCTATATGATAAATAGGATCCTTCAACACCAAAATTTCCTCTTGAAATGAACCATAACTCTTCTTTTGTGATGTGCGACACTTAACAAGACAAAAGACAACACTTAAGCTTTCTTCATTAAGGGACTTGAAAACTAAGAGGATATACATGTAATGTCTCTTACTACTAGAAATGACAACTTGCAAGGTCAAGGTAGGCTCCGAAATTTGGATGTAGACCAAAATTTATGAGGGTGTTGTAGAAGCGACAATAATTTTCAAAGAAAAGAAAAGCACAAGGATACTCTTTTGAAGGGTTTTCTTGGTTGGTATCCACAAGAACATTGGCCATGCCCATGTTCTACACAAATCATTCCCCTATTTGATTTTTCAAATGACTTTTAAGGAAGAGAGACAACACAATCCAACCTTTACCCTTAACGATACAACTCCACGCTTGCAAGAGAAAGACCAAAATATTTTCAAGACCAATGGAGTAGTTGGTAAATCACTTAAAATCAAATATCCAAAAGTGACAAGATAAAATCCACCTAAAGCCAAATAATTACAAAGAGCAAAGAAAACCCCACTAAAAAATTCCTAAAGATACAAACAAGCCTAGAAACTTCCAAGTATTTCTACTCTAGGTCATTAGGACCAGGCACCAAAATATGTTAAAGTGGATAGAAGGGAATTCTTAGGGAAATTTGGGACGATGAGGGACCATGTATTACCAGTGAAGGTATGAGAAACAATTACACTGATTTCTAGACAATAACCTTTGTTGGTGCAAGTACTCTCGCTTCACAGGGAACCCTCTAGAAGTAA
>CM076571.1:763971817-763981817 GCA_034641835.2 Pinus albicaulis | reverse complement strand
AGTTCACTTTTCATAAACATACGTGACTGTCCAAAAGTAGTATTTCATTTGTACGCACTCTCTACTCATACAACCTATGTGTATCTGAGTTAAAAACATTGTAACTGTGTATATATGGAATTTTTCTGAATCAAAATATAGTATATCGAGGAAAAATAAAAAACAAACCTAGATATGAAAGATCATGCTAAAGGATCTGGTCATCAAAGATGCCAAGATATGGAGAAAACAATAAAAAAACAAGCCAAACACTCACATCAATCTAGAAAACCTTGTAGGAAATACTTTACAAGTATTTCCCCAGTGGAGGCACCAATTCTATTGAAGGGAAAATTTCCCAAGGGCTAGGGTTGAGAACCCCAATAAAGTGGAATAAAATGATAACAAAGAACACTCATACAATCATATCAAGCACTTTAACTCAAAAATGTAGGGATTAGAAATGCACTTTGAGTTCCTACATTTGAGGTAGATCATGTAGGGTCCAAACCCTCTACTTCCTCCAAAATGCATGGACTTGCAAGTTATTCACAGAGATAATAATAGATCATTGAATTCAAAGTAAACACACACACACACACACACACACACACACACACACACATATGGAAAATCATCATAAGCATCACAAATGAATATTCACAGAAAAATGCAATTGGGAAACATGATGTGAGTCTCTTTATTAATTGAAAGCAACAAGTACAGGGAATATACAACCTAATCCAAGCCAAAGGTATTGAATAAAACTTCCTCCATATACTTCCATCCCTAGCCATAAAATAATTCCTCTCCAATATCTACAAGAATATACTAGATAATAATGTTGAGCATGTTTTCAAGGAAACATGGTTTCCTAAAGACTAGGAGTTCAAGAGGCATGTGAAAAATACATACCCAATCTAGGTAATGTTTGGCATAATGATGATGAATCTCATTAGGAATGAATTATGCCTACCCAAGTGGTTTATTTATACCACCTTAAACCATTTAATTTTATTAGGCCATGGGGACCTGTAGGTGGGATTTCGGTAAAACTTGTAAACCTCAACTAAAAAATAGCCTTTTGTTTATTTTTTCAAAAATTAAAAAGGTGTACAAGAATATAGTTTTAGGAACCATGTATGTATGTGGTTTTAGAGTGGAAAGAGTCATGCATGGATTTTGGAAAATACCATTTTGAGATAAATTCAAGTTTGTAAGGGGAAATGAGTTTCCTAGGCCATATAAGAGAATGTGATCTACATGAGTGTTGGAAGATGTAATAATATGAAGTACATAATATAATTGAATACCCAAAAGTATTATTCATGGAAGCTTTGTTAGTGATACCCAAAAGAATAAGGTACAACTGAAATATGAGCTTTATGCAAAGCTTATGCATTATGGATCCATAATGGATTCTCGCCATTATACTATTTTTTTCGTTATTCACCTAACTATTGATGCAAGTTGGATGATTAGCAAGTAAATAGAGTAACAAATGGGACTATTCAAAATTAGCAAGCATACATTATTTTGTTTTCAACAAGGATCTACACAAGTGGATTGGTACTTGAAGTGATAAATTAACTAAAGGTCATTAGTTCTCCAAAATTTGTAGTGAATGAGGCTACCACAAGTGATGGTTATAACTTTCTTCTAAGTGGCTTTTCTGGTGATTTTAGTGAGGTTGGAATTCATTTGGATGAGAATCTTTTAATGCTTTTAAGTGGTAACATAAAGAATGTGAAGATTATTTATGCATATTATTTTCCAGTAAAGGTTCCATTTGGTAATATTTGTGCTTCATTAGTGAGTGACTCTAATGCATTTGTGTTTTTAATCATTTATGGTGGGAGAGAGGGTAGTGAGGAAAATAGAGGGTAGAACCAAATTAGTGCTTAAAAAGGATACAAGAATGGCTCAAGTGTTAAGAATGACCTATAAATATCTAACAAAAAGTTTATATGAGCAACGTATTCGGGAGAGTATCTTGGTGAGTCAAATGAATAAATCCTTGAAGACTTTATTAGGGTATAAACTAGGTTCTGACATTCTGATGAAGGGTGGTTGGAATTTCATTTCAAGGTATAGGAGGATGCCATAAGGTTTATAGAGATGAATTGGCTATATGAATTAATAAATTAACACAAATAAAATAAAAATAAAATTAAGAAAATGATCTCCAAGCTTTGATACATGATTTGGAAGGGTAACCAAAGCACATGTTGAGGAATGACAAGGTTAGCTTTGGAATTTTGGTCAATGGACGTGTTACGAGCCATCAGTGATAGCTTGGGAACATTCTTGTTTTGGATAAGCAGTTTAAAGCATAGAAAAATAAATATTGTTGGCTTTGCTCCAAGGACATTGCCTATTAAAGAGTGGGAGGAAAACACAATAATGGGACATTAGAGTTGATAATTTTTATATTTTTTTATAGTAAATGTATTATTAGAATGGGATGATAGAAAAAGGATTTTAAGAAATTATATAAATTTTCTAATATTGATCCCAATGTTCTAGTGTATATTTGATAAAGTTATATAGGGAAGAGGGGTGAAATAGGAACTTATAAATTTTTGAATGATGGTCATAAACGATAGCCCTTGTATCCATAGAAAACCTAGAAGGGTAATAGAATGATACTTAAGGTGGTTAATGGGAATACTTAAAATATAAGAAATTAATAGGAGGTAGTAGAATATCCTAGAACATGGTGACAACATTTAGTTGAGATGAATAACTGAGCACTTTTGGAGGCATCACATATGTAAATAATCCTATGGCACATGGTTGTTGAATCATGCAGTATTTCCATATAACAATATGATAAGAATCGTTATAAGTTCTAATGAAGGATGATCCCTATTGAGAAGGAAATAATGGAAGTAAACTCATGAAGTTAAAAGGATTACATCATGATGATAGTCATTTTCAAGGAGTTGTAGGAATTATGGTAACATTTGATTATAGATGTAATAAGCCCATGAATGTATATATGATGGTAATAAAGAAGCTAAAAAAAGTAAAATTCCTTAGCATTAAGGTATTGTTTCGTGGTACATCCAACATTAGTGATAGTCAAGCATGGTGCTAATGTGAATAACAACCATATGACATTTTAGAAATGGAGTAGCTAATTAAGTTCATATAATTTTTTAAGTTGTATAACATTAAAGTGTGAAGGGAGTTATGAAAATATAATAACCTATAAGGTTACTTTATGGAATAACACTAAGGGGTATCTGGCATGTTAAAATAATGTACCAAGAAAGGCTCAATTTGAATTTAGCCTTATTTCAATTAACTGATTAATCAACCCAAAATAGCTAGTGCATGCAAGGAAGTCGAGTTCCTAAGTTGAAGTGGAGGTGAAAAGGTAGTGTAACATGATTTGTATACTAGTGTAAGTGTATAGGTGTTACATGATGTCAAATGACCAATCCCTAGGATTTATCAATCAATTTGGAGGAAATTCCTATCTTTTAGGTGTCAATTTCCTTGGGATTTGTGCAAGTAACTAGGAGGCTTGGTGAGAAAATATTTGGCTAAGTGTTGGCCAGAGGTTCTATAAAGTCCCTATATTAATAGTGTAGTCCCTTATTATGTTAGTGTAGCCCCCCTTATTGTTATTGTTGAACCCTTGTAACCCCCATATTGTTATTATTGTGCCCTTACATTATTATTGTTAGGTTGGCTAGGATTACATTGTGGCCCCACTAGGATTATATTGTGGCCCCATGGACTCCTATATATAGAAGGAGGTTTTGGTCATTTGTATCATCCAAGAATTGTTCATTCATGTAATGTATTAGAGGTTTCCCCCTCAAAGTGGCTTATTTATAAGGCGTTGATATCTCTTTTCTTCTATTTTGGGAGCTGGTTTCACAACATTTGGTATCAGAGCTTTGGATTCTAGGGTTTTGCTGCACCAAACAGGTCATCGTGGCATTTTCGCTAAAACGTTTTTTCTACGAAGGTTCAGAAGCTAAAATTTTTAGGGTGCGAAGTAGAAATCCTGAGGAATAGTGTCACAAAATTTTAGAGCTTTGTTCGCAATATTTTTGGAGATATGATCTGTGGAAGGTAGGGATTTTTGCAGGCTCCTAAATTTCACTTAAACAGATCATCGTGGAATTTTCGCTATACTTTTTTTTCTATGAAGGTTCAGAAGATGAAATTTTTAAAGCGCGAAGCTGAGATCCTAAGGAAAATCGTTGCAAAATTTCAGAGCTTGGTTCATAATATTTTCGGAGATATGATCTGTGGAAGTTAGGTCTGTTTCAGGCTCCCTAATTTCATCTCAAAGAGGTGATCGTGGGAAAATCTTCATAACTCTCTCTCTGAGCATCGGATTGGAATTCTGTAAAAAGTGACTGGAAGTACACAAACAATAATTTTCTGTCTATAAATTTCAGATCCAAAGGAGCAAACAGTGACACGTGGCACGTCATAAAAGTTTGTTGTACTAAACTAGTCCATAATTAGGTCATTGTGGGAGATTGGACATAAATTTGCCTTGAAGAATCCAAATCAAGTCAGACCTGTGGCATTTTAAATAAGCTTTAGAGGACTACTACAGGGCTGAATTTCAGATATTGAGGATCTTCAAATATATAGATAATTCAATTTCAATATAGAGCTCCTCAAAATCAAGAAAAAGGTGTGTATTTGGTTTTTAAAATTGCATAACGTTTGTTTGAAAATGCAGTTTGAAGTGATTCCAAGGGCATATTTTGGAATTTTTATCAGTATTGGGTTCTATAATGCCTCCAAAAAATAATTCCATACCCATGAAGCCCTCAAAAAGCTATACTATGACGCATGAAGAGGAAGAATTGTAGTATGAGATATCAAAATTATGGTACCAAGTGCAACAAATTTTGATCTTACGAAGAGAAACCGAAGATGAAATAAATGGTTTAAAAGCAGAAATGAAGGTTAAGTTGGATGTTTTGAAGTGTCAAATAATAGCTAATATGGATGATAAATTAGTGGAATATCACATCGAGCATCAACAACAAGTTCTCCAACTCTCAAAGGATAACCTAACTTTGGTGTAGAATCTAATGAAACAACAAGAAGATCAAAATCACATCGAAAGAATTTCTAAAGCAGTCACAGAAACAAAAAATCGACAAGTACGATCAATTTCAAAGTATCTCAGCAAGTGGAAGAACTTTCCTGTAGAAGATTCCACATGGGAGGATGAGAATTTTATATAGAAGCATCAAGAAATAATCAAGCATTGAGGACAACACTTGTTTGAAGGAGAGGGGCATGTTAAGTCCCTATATTAATATTTTAGTCCCTTATTATGTTAGTGTAGCCCCCCTTATTGTTATTGTTGTACCCCTGTAACCCCCATATTGTTATTATTGTTCCCTTACATTATTATTGTTAGGTCGGATAGGATTACATTGTGGCCCCACTAGGATTATATTGTGGCTCCATGGACTCCTATATATAGAAGGAGGTTTTGGTCATTTGTATCATCCAATAATTGTTCATTCATGTAATTTATTGGAGGTTTCCCCCACGAAGTGGCTTATTTCTAAGGCGTTGATATCAGTTTTCTTCTATTTTTGGAGCTGGTTTCACAACAGGTTCTAATTGAGAAGTGACAACAATTATTCTTTTGCAGGTTGAGCTCAGATCTAGAGCTAGCAATTGTAATAGTTTCTCTATTCAACTAATTAATGAAAATATGCTTTAGGGGTTTTTCCCAGTTGGGTTCCCCTAGAAATTAGTGTGTAGTTATGGTTTTTCTTATTTCATGTTTATGCATGTTGTTCTAAATTGTGAATTTCATTCCACAGATCAATATAGTAGAATTGTGTCTCTTGTTTTTTAGTTTAAAATCTTAAGCAATTGTAATTTCTATCAAAATTCTACATGGAAAGTTCTCTTAAAGGTAACAATTAAAGTATAAGAAGGAATGTTGCTAGAAATTTTATAAGGATACCTTAAGAGGGATCGTGTACAAATTGAGAAGGAAGTGAGAATAAAATTATCATGATTCAATTACATGAGTGGGTTGACAATGTACTAAGACTATGTATAAAGAAACTTATCAAGTTTGTGACAATTAAATTGAAAAAAAAAAGTTGTTGGAAACGACCACCATGAATATAAAACTCATTCAGTAAAAAATTTGGTGGAAGTTGTCAAGGTTTGGACCCCAAACGTAAGTGGAGGTAGGAAATAATTTTGGTGGATGATGACAGTAGTATTAGTTAAGTGCTTCAAATCTAAAACAAGGCTAGTGTTCACAAGCCAAAAGTGAAAGAGAATAATTTGTAGTCCAATGTAGATAAGGTTCAAATCTACAATAAAAGATATCAAGTGATATTGAGATGGGAACTTGATGAGATAAGAAAATATTTGAGTATTAATAATGATAATTACCAAGTAATGGGTAAACCAATAGGATTAACAAGCCCTTGTGAAAGTTAATTAAGCATGACAATAAACTTAAATAATGATTACCTTGTATTCTGTGTCATTGAGTAAAATAATATTATAATGAATAAGAAAATGTGTACAGTGATCACAAATTTTGATTTTGATATTAATGATTTAATAATTATTGTGTGAAAAGTAATATATTAATGATGAATTGCATTTAAATTTCTTGGGTAAAGAAGAATACATGACTATAGATTAAGGCTCAAGATGATGAGGCTCACTTGAAGTCTAATTATGTACTTAAATGATTATACCTAACATGTAAAGTTTCAACTTCCTAGTTGAAAGAAGTCTAAATGTTTATTGGAAAGTAATAAATATCTCGATGGAAGCATCACACTTATAGTATTGAGGATTCAAATCGCGCTAACTAACTTAGCGAGATAGATCCTAGATGTATATTTAATGATATTATCGAGTTAGAATGAAATAGATGGTATTTATTGTTTATGCAAGTTAATGAATGTGATTGATGAATCATGATAAGAATGCTTATAATGTATTATTGCTCTACACTTGATATTTATTGAGATGATTCTCATATATATGATGTTATGATAGGAGGTTATATTGACATGTGGTTCCATTTATTATGTGATTTCATGGTATATCTTTGATACAGATACATTTATTTTATAACTTATGAAGGTATTTCATGGTGTGAAACATGTGGTAATTGCATGCATATTTTATGACATGCATGATCATGTAATTCTTTACTATTCAAATTTTTTTGATAACAATGGTGTTATTTTCTCATGATGAAATGTGAGAGTTATCATCTAGATTAATTTCAATGATATTACGATGTTATGATTATAAATAATGAATTGGTTGCATGCTGATGAGTGGTGATTGATAGGAAATTCACCAATGGGATAAGAGGGTTGGTTTATTTGATGATCTCATGGGAGCCCATACTTGCAAAGGAGAATATGTAACACCATACGGGCTGGGGATAGACTCAATGAACACTACTTATGCCAATGTTTATTTTGGCGTGTATAACTCTTGATGAATAACTCTTGAGGGTCTATGGTACCATCTCGAGGCGACTGAGTGAGTGATATTGGAGTTAGGATGCTGAAGTTCAGAAGTGGTGTGAGTACTTTGATGCCTAGGGAAATATACCTTAGTGAGAGTATAGGGAGTTGGATCATCCTTTTTAGTTGCTTGGGGTGATTCAGTACTGGGACCAAATTTTTTCCTTGTGGATGATGAGGTCTAAGCCTTGGTGCTCGAGTATAGACCGATGATGCTTTATGCATGGTTCCAAAAGTTGGGAAAAAGGACTTGACATTCCTTATGAGTTTCCTAATGTTATGATGTAACTTTTGATGCATGCTAGTATACTAGTTCAACAAAAGGTGTTGGGAAAACATGAAGTAGTAAATAAATAAATGAAATCATAAATAATCTAAATGGTTACTCTTAACTATGAGATGAATATCATTGAAGAAGGGGAGTATGTAATTCCCCATATTAATAAATCAATAATAATAATAATAATAATAATAATAAATGAAAAAATAAACAATAAAAAGTGATAATATTAACATTTAAATAAATAAATAATAAATAATAAACAAAAGTTTTGAACAATATATAAAAATAAAATATGAAAATAGTAAGAATAAGTAAAGTTTAAAAAAGAAGTAAAAATTAATAGAAAATGCAAGAGTTAAATTAAGATAAAGGTTGAGTTAAGGAAAACTTAATACAAAAAATAGAAGTTAGCATGATGAAATGTGCATTGTGTGCACGTAGATTCCCTTTCAAATTTTGAAAAAAAAAATCTACTTAATGGATGAAAGGGGAATGAGAGGCATTCATTCCTTGCAGAGGAGAATGCTAGGGGACAAAGGATTCACTAGCTATAGTATTTTGATTGAGGGCTCAAGGGTGGCCAGTTGTAGAACGATTTTGTGTAGTTGAGCCTATGGTTGGATGGAGAGTAATCCCAAAAATATTGTTGTGGTTAGCGGGATCCAAATATCCCTAGAGCATTTGAAATATTCAGTATGATATATCTTCACTTTACAATTGTTTCTTCTCTTCTCATGTTTTTTGTAAATTATATGTCAATCAACTGAATATTTCGTGTTTATTATTTATAACATGGATTAATATAAATAATTTGTATGTCTAGATTATAGGTTGTCAAACCATTTTAATTATTAGGAAATAAAATCATATATATTGTTTTGTATAAAGAAATCAAACCCACAACTGAAACAAAGCATGTAAACATCAAACCTTAATTTTGTAGAAAAAAAGAAAAAGATAATGTCTACAACAAACTAGGTCAAAGAATATACCTAGTCTCTTGCCTTCCAAATTTCATATTTAGGTTCCATAGGCATTGTAAAGAATCATAGAATATTAACCATTATTGGGATGCAAATTTAGATGAGTTTTAGATGCAAAATGCAAACTGCTACAGGAGTCCCTATTTTGCTACAAGACACAGTCTAGTGAGAAGGAGAATGCACTAAGGATGAATTTTGAAGGAAAAATGAGATAAGAGGAGGCTTAGAAATTATCAAGCATACATGTCCATGTCCTCATTCCAATGATGAAAGGATTTTTCCGCAAATGGGTGACTATATAGTCTCTTATATCTTTGTAAAACATGGGATTGAATAGTTACAACACACAATAATGATAAACAACAATTAAATATGAGTAACCAAAGTGAATTCAATGCATTAAAATAGATTCTAAATAAAAATGATAACCAAAACTAAAGCTACCATATATTTCTTAATTATTGCACAAGAAGAAATTGTTCAAAAGAAAACTAATTAACCTTGCATAAGGAAAATCTCATAAATAAATTAGAATAAATGAACAAGTGCACAAAAGATAATAATATAGAAGGGTTATTGAGCACCTGGGGTGGTACCTAACCCAAGGAATCACATATCCTTGAAGGAACAATAGGCTAAGAACCAAGGATTTGTTTCATTAATTAAAAAATTTATTGCACATGAAAAGTTGCAGAACTAAAAATCTCCTAAGATCCTACTGCTTCCTATAACTTGACTACGGCTACATTTTGAAAACCTAATGGGCTACTTTATCACTGTATTTACGCAAGATGGCTGAGGGGAAGCCTCCTTGAAAGGTGGATTTCCTTCCCTCTAAAAATCCTAAAATGTAGGATCATGCTCCCTAAGTGACGTTGTAGCTACATGAGGGAGTAATTAATGCTTCAAGCCTAATAAGTTTAGTCTTCCTACAATAGGGGACGAGTCCCATAAGACTCTTTGACTGGATATCCTTGTGATTTGTTCTAAATATTCTCAATATATTGCATCATAAGCACATTAGGCACATAGATCGTGATAAATATCTTTAACCTTCCTAATAACTTATTTAAGCTAAGAAAATGTTATTAAGTGTAAAAGGAAAGGTCTAATGCAACCTTTATATGCATAGGAAAGGTTAGATGGGCCTTATTTTTTACCTAATTGGGAGGACCATTAATATTACCACAATTTTATCTTTCTATAAAAACTTAGAGGATTTTCAGGTTTTCCATTGTTTT